>CAIGQZ010031382.1:45134-70086 GCA_903798205.1 Danio tinwini | reverse complement strand
TATATATATATATATACGAAGAGTTCAGATGCAAAAACCTTGAAATGCCATGTGTTCTAAATATTTTGCAAGCTCCGGTGTGTATGTTCAGTAAATCCACTTTTTACGGCAAAAAACAGGTTCTTTGCGTTGCCTTTAAAGTAAAATAACTACAAAAATATTGGAGGCTGAGAAAAATGCTCATTAATGCACCTTTCAAAATGCTCAAGAATAAGGCGTTGGAAACTATTAGGTAGATTTGTCACATTACTGATGCTATGAGGTGCTTCTGTCCCTGTTATCTTATTTACATTATAATAGGATTGTTATAATTGTTATTAATAATTAAAGAACTTATAATTTATACAAGCTCTGAAAAACATGACTGTGTCGTTTACAATTAACAAAAATGATGTAAATGTAATGGGTTTCTTGTACTATAAAAGATTGTATGCACACAAATGCACAATTAGAAGGTTAAATATGTCTGCGTCGAATAATCAAACAAGTCAAGAAAACAAATGAGATTTAAGCAGGTAACTTGTGCATAAAAAATGTTATACAAACAATAAAGACAACAACAAATTAATGGGAACTTTTTAAAAATTTAAAATATTAATTTAAATTAAGATTCATTAGACCAATTTCTTTAAAGTTGCGCTTCTAACGTCAGTCACATGATAATGTAAACATGGAGGATGAGATAAGATCCTATTCATACTTAACGAGACTTGGCTGTTGAGTGCCTACTCTTTTTGTAATCATTAAGAAAGTACTTATTGAAATTGAGTACTTACTCATTGAGTATGCGGTTTTGAACGCAGCCAATGGCTTTCATGGTTCTTGAATGCACTTTCCCAAGTTGCAGAAAATACTGTTTCAAAGGAGCAGGAGCTTGCAGTGTGAGTGGCAGTTGACCAGTGGGCACGAGGGGGGGTACTTTAAGACGGCTAAGACCTTTTTTTGGCCAAGGAGAGAGTGACCCAAAGGCATGGGACCCTCCTGCCATGGCTGGGGCATCTACCCAGAAAGGGGGGTGTTTAATGTGAAAGATTGTGCTGGACTGGGGTGATGCTCTGTCGCCTTAAAGCATCCTTAGAGGGAAACTATTTGAAGTTACAGTAGTCTGCTTCAGTGTCCCCGTCCAGACCTGATCACAAGATTCCTGCCTTTATTGAGCACATGTCTGTCCTTGTGACAAGCAACAGACTATGCCAGGGTACGATACCCTGAAGGAGATGATAGGAAAAAGTTAATGGCAATGGGCTTTCAAGAACCATTGGAGACAGTAAAGTTACCAATACCAATGTGGTTGGCTGCTTTAAAAGCACTGGATATATAAGGTCTGATTTTTAAAAATGATGAATTCTTGAATGTGAAGCGGAGATGATCTTTAACTGATGTGTCTGATTTTTCATAGTATTTTACTGATGCAGGTCATTATGCCTGAACATTTTTGAGATGGTGCTGACTAAAGATAAAGACTGCCTTTGAGATGGTTTGGGTAACACAGCTGAATGGAATTAAGCAGTTAAGGTAAAATAATCACAAAAAATTCTCTTAGTCTTTAAATAGTTCCAACTGAGTTTTGAGATATAAAAACTTTTACATTTGGAACGTTGGTGAATAATTAAACATTTTATATTGTAATAATTATAATGTTATAGTCTAAGACCATTGAAAATTTATTTGCATGAAACAGAGAGACAGAGACTGTCTGAGTGAAGTCGTGTTTTGCTTCTGTTATCAACTTGCTTAGCAAGTGTAACCAAAATAAGCAATGATATTAAGAAAACAAAACAACCCAGCTGATCGTCTTAGAAAATACATTGATTATGAACAGGAAAACTTTGAAACCTGCTAAAAGACTATGTAAAACAAGGTGAAATGAGACAGAGAATTTCAAGAATAAATTTGTTTGAGTTCAACACCTAAAGTAAGCTTAATTATGAGCTGTCACAATACTCATATCTATGGTACAATAATGCTTATTGTCTTGGGGGTATAATTTGTCCCTGTTGTAGGAATATTGTCACTAACCTCTGGAATGAGTGTTATATCATTACAGATTGTCTAAGCAAAGTATCAAACATTCCTGAAGTTAATAATGCTGAATGAGTCTGATGAAAGGATGATGCAGACCATGAGATGAGCCTTAAATGGATGGGTTATCCAGCTCTGTTTGCAATGGTTAATGATGACTTCTTTTCCTCATTCAGATTACTCTCTAGAACAGTAATAACTTTAAAAGTTTTATTAATTTATAGCTGTTTTTTAAAGTGAAATTGAAGACTGTCATCCATATTAGGTTACAAACATTTTAAGAAATAAAATACAGCATGAGCTTTAAAAGCATTTTGAAGCAGTCAAGTCAACTCAAGTCAATATTAATGTTGTGAATACTGACAGTACTGTTTGAAAATGTTTTCCACTTATGTTTTCCAGAAACTTAGACTATCTTTAAAAGAAACTTTGATAGTCCATATCCAAGCAAAAGTCTTGATTATATGTGGTACTAGCATTATTAAATCAGTCTGTTCTTGTTCAATTGGTAATGCTTTCAAACAGGTTTTACTGTCAAATTACAAATATGAAAGAATTTTAAACTGTGAGCATGTCAGCAAGGTGGTAATTAAACATGATAATGGTGCTGAATTGGACTAATGTGCTGTTGTCATGTTTAGGCCCAATCCCAATTCTATTTTTGTACCCCTACCCCTTCCCCTTGTCCCTTACAACAAAGGGTTAAGGGGAAGGGCTTCAAAATTTACCTATAAGAATTGGGACAGCACTTCAACACCCGCACACATCATCATTTGTCATCGTGATCTCTTGCCTCATATGAGATCAGACGATCACGACTGCTGTAGTTATTCCAATTGTGTTATTTTTTTGGTGTTTATCTTCAGGAAATCACTGAAGGGATGCTATCATAACAATCTAATGTGGCAATAAGATCGTAACTGAACTGTGTATTTACACAGTGGCCATATTCATCTATGTAAACACACGAAAACAACATTAACATTATCCCAGACAGTGTAAAAAGCTCATTTCCAGCCACTTGACTGCTCTGACAGGGTGTTTGAGTGTCAGAATGTACAAGAGTTATTATTAGGAATTATAGATCGCAATTTATTTTATTTTTTTAATGTATTTTTTTTAAGCATGTCGGTAAAACACAAACACGGTTATAAAAATGTTTGTTGGTCATAAACATTCGTAATAATGACAAAAAATACTAATTTGTGGATCTCCTTACTTCTGGGATCAGCACTATTGCCATTGTGGCAGGTGAATTCTGGGAAATTTTCTTTACCCCTCTGTTTTGAGTGTGGTCCTGAAAAATCTTCGTTCGAAGGGGTGTATACCCCTTGCCCTTAGCCCTACGCTTTCAAGCTAAAGAGAATTGGGACACCACTACCCCTTGACGTGAACGCGCAAAACGAGGGGTAAGGGGAAGGGCTAAGGGGTAGAATAGGGATTGGGCCTTAATGTGTTAATGTACAAATGTTTCATTATCCTAAATTGAAGTTGAACAGTACATGCTGATGAATGTTTTGAGACTGATGAAGATAAAGATGTTTTTGCAGGACATGAATTTAAATCTTGTGTGGCTTAGGTCGAGTTGATGACCTTTGTGGGTCTGATCAGAGGAACTCTGACAGACTGTTCATTCTTTGGGTTAAAACTGTAAATTACACCTACAAAACCAAGAATGCACACCTCATGCATAGGCGAGTGTAAAGTATTGAGTTTTCAAGGATGATTTAAACAATTTAAAAGATTCAGCGTGCCTAATGTCATAGGGGAGAGAGTTCCAGAGCCTCGGAACCAGAGATGTGAAATCCCGGTCACCCATAGAGCACGGACAAGTGGAGGGGACTGTTGAAAGACCAGAGTCAGAGAAACAGAGGTCACACGAAGGGGAGTACCATGTTTAAAGTTCAGACAGAACTCCACAGTATGGAGCCAAACCATGCTAGGCCTTGTATGCAAGCATGAGGATTTTAAAATCAATACGGAATCTGACTTGTAGCCAACAAAGAGATTCAAAAACAGGAGTAATGTGTTCTCTGATTTTAGCCCCTGTCAGAATTCTGGCTGTTGAGTTTTGAACATATTGTAGTTTATTGATGTTACTTTTGGAAACGCCAGCTAGTAAGGCATTGCAGTAGTCTAAGCGGGAAAAAATGAAAGTATTAATCTGTTTTTCTGCCACAGAAAAGGACAGCATGGGGCAGATTTGTGAAGTTTTTGAGATGAAAAAATTAAGTCTTTACAGTGGTCAGCATGTGGGAGTCACATGTTAAATTTTTGTCAAATATTACCCCCAAGTTCTTTACTTTGGCCTGAACTTCCACAGCTAAGCCATCTAGGTTTATATTAAGAGGTTTCGTTTTAGGTTTAGTCACGTAGTTGATTGAAGGACTATTCAACCTAACCTCTGTCTTGTTCAGGTTCAGGCACAGAAAATTGAGACATCCATTTTTGTATCTTTAAAGTACAGTGTTGTTCGAACTGTGTAACAGCTGAAAGATCACCAGGTTTGGTGTGGAAGTATATCTGAGTGTTATCAGCATAAAGGTGGAACTTTAGACCTATGGATCCCAGAAGATAACCAAGTGGTGAAATGTACACGTAAAAGAGTAGAAGGCTTAAAATCGATCCTTGGGCCATGCTGAATTTGACTGGGCCAGTGTTAGATTTAAGCCCTCCCATGTAGACAAACTGAGAGCGGTTAGAGAGGAATGACTCAAACCACTTAAGAGTGGTGTCCATGATACCAAAGACTGTGTCAAAGGCTGCGCTAAGATCAAGAAGTATCATAATTGATAGGCAGCCAGTGTCTGCAGCAAGAAGCAGATCATTTGTGACCTTCACTAAGGCTGTTTCTGTATTATGAAATTTGTGAGCCTGATTGGAGAGACTCAAACAGATTATTGATTGTGAGGTGTGTGTGTGCAGTTGAGTATAGAGTCTTTCCATGCCATGTGATACACATTCAAGCCAGAAAGGCACCATCTACGTTCTAATTTATGCCAAGCTGCCTTCCGATAGCACAGCTCATCATTGTACCATGGTGCAGAGTGGACGTAGGATACAGAACATGATTTCGACGGTACACAGGTGTCCAGGAGCGGATTGGCCATCTGGCAATTCTGGCAAATGCCAGAAGAGCCAGATAATTTTTTTAATGTGGGCTGGTCAGTTTTTTTATTTTTATTTTTTTATATTTTTTTATATATATATATATATATATATATTGTATTTACATGCAGGGTGCTTTTATCTCTTGTAAAATGTGAATATTATGACGATGGTGATGATGATGATTATAATAATAGTAATAATTATACATGTTAAGCATTTGGCCCAATCGGCAATGGCTGGCTGGTTTCAAGATGGGCCGACCCAATTTGACCTAGTCAGAGGTTATGTGGATGTACTCAAAATCTGGCAAGAATGTCAAATAAACAGTATGTGCAACACAAGGTAATTGCCAGAGATGGACCGTAAAAAAATGAAAGCTCAGAAAAAGCAAAAAAATGGCTCTAAAATCAGACGTTGCCAAATGCATAAAATGAACTGAAATATTCTCGAAAGGGGGCAGGGCGGTGGCACAGTGGGTAGTAGAAGGTTCGAGCCTCGGCAGGGTCTGTTGGCATTTCTGTGTGAAGTTTGCAAGTTCTCCCCATGTTCAAGTGGGTTTCCACTGGGTGCTCTAGTTTGCCCTCACAGTCTAAAGACATGCGGTATAGGTGAATTGGGTAGGATAAATTGTCAGTAGTGTATGTGTGGGTATGGGTGTTTCCCAGTGATGGGTTGAGGCTGGGAGGGCATACACTGCGTAAAACATATGCTGGATAAGTTTGTGGTTCATTTCGCGGTGGTAACCCCAGATTAATAAAGGGACTAAGCCGAAAAGATCAAATGAATGAATAAAATGAAAGTATGTATGAATTTGTTATAAACGGATTGTTTTTGTTCCAGTCACATACATTAAATGTTTAAATATCTATTACATATGGTACTGCTTATATTATTTTACCATCTGTACACCAATATAAATAGTGAACGTGGATGTCCGTGGGTGGGGCTGTGTCGGTGTGGTAATGTGGCTATAGTGCCAGGGCAGATTTTTTTGTCCCAGTACGCCCCTGCAGGTGTCCTGTGCCACGTAAAAAGCAAAGTTTAAAGCTGAGACTTTGTTATCAAGGGAGTCAAATGAAGATAGACCACTTATGGCACATTTAATGAGAGCAGAAAATTCCTGGTGATCATTTGATTTCCATTTTCGATAATTTACACAACGTGCCACAGGTATGTTTATAAGTGTAGAAGCTTCCATACTCTAAACGCAGTTAGAAAGCTTTCATACTCTAACCCACAGTACATTGCGTGTTGGACGTGAATTTGATTAGAACTACAAATTATCCTGCTGCAGCTTCTCCAATAAGGAAGGAAACTAAATACGACAGAAATGTGGATTATTGACAGGGCTCTAAACTAAGCAACACAACGATCTGCTTAACGAGGAAGTAGTATGTCCCAAAGCTTGCATACTTTTCTGTTACACTCAAAAGTATATATTTTTCCTCCACAAAAAGTACATACTTTTAGGGCATAGTATAAGTATGCGAACTGGGACGCAACATTTGTTTCTCAATATGCATTTTTCAGCGGTCTTGTGTTGTCGTGTTCTTGTGAAACATCATCATCAGCTGCCAAAGTTAAGTTCCTATACTCAAGACCACAAGAACGGAGGACGAGTGAAACTTCCCGGATGTGTTCTTGATATTGAGGACGCATGGATGCAGACTTGAGCACCAATCTTCCTCGAGAAGTCCCAGAAGTCATTGCGACTGGAAGTGGAAAGCGCAGCATTTATATAGATTTATTATTAAAGTTCAGAGATACTTATATAACTTATTTATCTCAGGAGTTTCCCTAAATGACACTGTGAATATAAACATTACCATGGACAACTTAATAAAGGAATAAACACAATAAGGGTGTTTATTTGCTAAAATTCATATTAAAATTGTGTTATTTATATTGTGCAACGTATATTTATAATGTTTTTATGCAGAGTATATATTTTGAAAAGGGGAAATATAATAAATTGTTTTATGAATGCTGTAATGTTTAAATAATTTTTAATTTAAAATGCGTGAAGGTCATGTGACCATCAGGAAGAACGCAGCATCTCATTCCTCACAGAACGCGTACTCTGTTCTCGTGGTCTCCCAAGTTTGTTCTTCCGAGGACACCTGGCAAGACCGGTCTCCACAAGAACGCAAGTTCGTTCTCCGCGTTCTTGGAATTGAGAAACAGCCATTGTTTATGCTACAGGTTATGCTTTGCATTTATGTTATACAAGTGTGTACATGTATATGTTTGGTTCTGACTACTATATGCCATGCGTGTTATTGGTCATTTCCAGTGTTTATAACGATCGTTTATTTTCAGCCGTAATTTGCCAAACTAATGTGCTGAGTCATCACCTTCCACACTAATATTATATATATAATATTATATATATAATAATATTAGCTGCGAATTCCGCGAGCGTTTGTTTACATAACAGTTTATAGTACCCTGCTATTAGTGTACTATTGTATTTTTCAGATAATTTGTATGTTAGTACAATGAGACACAAATGTTAGAAGAATATTTTTTGTAAATTTCTCTTAATTTCCTTTTGTAGAATATTCCTTGCAATATCTCCAATGCACATCTCACCTGCATATTCAAGAGAGAGAAAAAAAATGCTCATCATCAAGAATCTCGACGGGAATTTTGCAAATGGCGCTGCGCGAATGCCGATACGCGCGAATGTTGCAGCCCGAATTGAGTGTTTTGCGCCTTTGACGCGCTTAATGCGCGAAACGCTGAAGTTCAAAAATCTGAACTTCTGCAAACATTAAGTCGCATTAAACAATCAGGAGCTTGCTCTTGTGGGGGCGTGATTACGACATAGCGCCTCTGTTGTTAGTATCCCGGGGGAAAATCCTCCTGCAGGGAGCTGCCAAGATGGCAGCCTGAACGGACGCAATTTTAAGTACATGCACCAAGCTTCTTCACAGAGGTTGCTATTAAGCCATATGTTGTAATTTAGTCAGCAACACTTTTGTCTATTACTGTTTGGCGATTTATTGAGAACTGTTTTTTATATTTAGACATGGTACGTAAGCGAATACTTTCAGATTATTCAGATAAAGCTAAAAATGCTAGCTCTAGCGCGCTCGTTAGCACTAGTTGTGAGCATGATTATGTTGTGTCTCCAAACGAGGATTCTTTTAGCCTGGTTGAAGAAGATTTCCCAGCTCTACCTGTTACTCTATGAAAGAACTCATTCATTTGAAGTAATATGTTGCCTGTTTACACAAAAAAACAATCACTACAGATTTATTTAGCTTTAATGGATGGAACAAGAACTTTATTTGATATGTTTCTCTTTTCTGAGTAAGAATAGGCTTATTAGCACATAAAAGACATCATATGTTGCTACATCACTTATTTGACTTTTGCCAAACTCAGCTAGCTACTTGTTTAAAATAGGTTAAAAAGTTTTCTGTGTTTTATATATATTTTAGGTTTCAAGCTTTAGAGTTTGTTGTTTATGTCACTTTCTATTATTTTACTGAATGCTAGGGGTTTAAGAGAAAACGTCAAACGTAAGGCTTTGTTTTTGTTTACAAAACGGTTGAATTTTGATCTTGTATTCTTTCAAGAATCTCATTTGGTATTATCTGATACAAATTTTTGGCGTTCACAGTGGGGCAGCAATATTTGGTTATCTCATGGAACAGAACGATCAGCAGGTGTTTCTTGCTTGCTAAGTTTTGCATTCAAAATGTGATGAAAATAGTCACTTCATATGTTTAGATTTAAAAAGTTTCAGTGTACATTTTATAGTGGTCAATATTTATGGATACGACAATAAGTCTGATAATGATCAGTTATTAATCTTGTTAGAGGAGAGATTACTATATTGGCTTTCCAAATTTCCTGATGCTTATTTAATTATAGGAGGTGATTTCAATGTTGCATTGAATGAATTCATTGAAAGATGGCCACCAGGGAGACCCTCAAATATAAACTTCAATTTAAAATTGTTTATGAACAGGTTCAAGCTCATTGATGTATGGAGAGAAAAGAATGTAGATGATACTGTGTATACCTGGAGTAATAAGGATAATTCTAAATGTCCCAGAATAGATTTTTTGCTTGTTTCTAATAATTTTGATTTAAATAATATTCAAGTTGATATTATAGCAACTCCATTAACTGATCATAAAGCCATTTCAATTATAATTAATATTTCTCCAAAGGCAAATTGTAATAGTCAACATTTATACTGGAAAATTTATAGTTCTTTGCTGAAATTAAGTGAAGTCAAACAGGAAATGAGTAGATTAATCATTTATTATTGGGTCAAAGCAAAAAATGAAGGCTTGTTTAAAAGTAATTGGGAATTATTAAAATTTGAAATTGGAAAGTATTTAAGAAAAATTAGTAGTGCTTTAGCTAAATCGCAACATTTTGCAGAAGATAAAATTGTTGAAGAGATTTTATCTTTATCCAGTTTTACCTAACAGCAGTTTATTGGATGAGCAGAGATTGTGTCTAATGGATTTACAATAGGGATGTGCACATCGATGCTCGAGTATCGATATATTGATACTCAGAAGTTTTTAATTTGGTATCGATATTTTTTTTTTAAGTATTGATATTTTAACTATATTTTATTAATTTCTGCATAACTGAATGTTTTAGCACTGTGTACAGGATTGTCAGTGGCGCTTTGTATACAAGAAGTTACATCAATCAATCTGCGGCCGAACGTGACATGAGCAATCATGTGCCTTTCAGATAACGCAACGCACGCAAATCGCACTTCTGCATTACGGAATGACACAAGGGCAGAGACATAACGCATCGTGTTGTGGTGCTCATCAGCTGAAATAGCGTTGCACAAGCAATATTTGTGATAAGAAAGTCGTACACAGCAACAACACAAGCAGCCTTAATAAACACTTACAGACAACACGTCCTGAAACTTATAAAGAAGCGGATCAAAAACAAGCTGCCCAATGCTCCTTTGCTCAGTCTTCCTCTGTCTGACAAAAGACATTACCCATCTCTCTGTCTCTCTCTCTCTTCAATTCAATAATTGCTTTATTGGCATGACAAATGTCACAAATGTTTTGCCAAAGCATTTATAAAGTTTACATTATACACATCGTATCGCATAAAAAAACTGTAGTATCGCCCATCCCTATTTTACAAAAAAGCTTGATATGTATAAAACACGAGGTCAAGGAGCCTTTGTTAAATCGAGACAAAAATGGCTATAGAGCATGGTGAGCAGATGTCTGCTTATTTTTTCAAACTTGAAAAATCTAGAGCCAAATTGAACTCTATTTCCAAAATGAATATTAATAGATTTATTAAAGAAAATATTGAAACAATTTCTAATTTCTGTTATAATTACTACTCTAATTTATACACGTCTAAGTTGAATGATTCTGATATGTCAAATTTTTGTAAGCATGTAAAGAATGGGAATACAATCAGTCAAGAAGACCAACAATTCTGTGATTCCTCAATCGCAACTGTTGAGATTAAGGAAGCGATTGCACATTTAAAATGTAATAAATCACCTGGCACTGATGGAATCACTGCTGAATTCTATAAACAGTTTTTTGAGATACTTGCCTCGTTCCTTTTTGAGGTTTATTCAGAAAGTTTAAAGTGCTCTGAACTACCTATAACCATGATTCAAGGGGTAATCTGTCTAATTCCTAAACCCAAAAAAGATTTGTTCATTATTGATAACTGGAGATCCATAAGTCTATTATATAATGATTAAAAAAATTTTGCTCTTGTTTTTGTCCAAAGATTTAAATTAGTTTTAGATTCTTTAATTGATGAAAGCTAATCTGGGTTTATGAGAAATAGACACATTTAATAATATCAGACTTATTTTTGATCTTATTGACTATTCAGGTCTTATTAAAGAAGATAGCTTTATATTATTTTTGGATTTTTTAAAGCCTTTGATACTTTAAAATACTTTAAGATACCCATTTTGCTTTAAGATACATAATTTTGTTAAATTAAGTGAATTACAAGGGATTCAAATTGGAAGACGTAGTCAATTAGCAGACGACACTGGTCTTTTTCATAAAGATGCTTCTCAAATCCAGTCAGCCATCCAAATTATAGTAATTTTTTCAAGTGCCTCAGATCTTTGTTTGAATTTACAAAAATGTGAATTGTTTGCCTGAAAGAGTTATGATAAATCTATCTGTAATATTTAATAAAGGAAGTCCCGAGCTATTTAGGATTAATGATTTCAAAAAATGAATTGGACAGAATCTCACTAAATTTTAATCCGATTATCAAAAAAGTACAAAACAGGTTTAACATTTGGTTGCAAAGGGATTTATCTCTTAAAGGACGTGCTTTGTTGGCTAAAGCAGAGGGTATCTCTAGACTTACTTAAGTTGCTTCCTCAATTCATTCAGATTCTAAAATTTATAAGATAATTGATTAAACAAAGTTAAACTTTCTTTGGAAAAAGCGTGTGCATTACATAAGGAAATCTGTGCTAGTCAACTTGCATAAGAATGGTGGTCTTGATTATTTAGATTTTTCTATTTTAAATAATACTTTCAAGATTAACTGGTTGAAGTATTATCTGAAAAACCCTTCTTCAATGTGGAACATAGTTTCTAGTAAAATTTTTGGCCAGCTTGGTGGTCTGCCATTTTTGTTAATGTGTGATTATAAAACTGACAAACTGCCTATTAAACTATCAGCTTTCCATAGGCAAGCACTTTTGGGATGGAAGTTAATTTACAAGCACAATTTTACACCACATCAATATTATATCTTGAGTAATTGCAATATTCTATATAAACACAAGAGTATATTCATGAAAACATGGTTTGACAAAGGGATACTTTTGGTAGGACAGTTGTTTCCATATACCATTGTCCATATACCAAATGGTTATGGGGAAGGTATCTAAATGATAAAGTGCTGTCAAATTCTCTTTTACTGTATGAATATGTTATTTTTGTTTTTTTGGACTATGATAAGAGATTTGAAAAATAAAGCTTATGTTATTAATCTTCTGATTATACTTACCAAGTTTCATATCCATTAATGTAAATTTAGCAATCAGAAACCTCTGTTTTTAGTTGTACTTAACAAACTAAATATTTATATAAATACCATTACAGAAAGTACAAACGAAAAAAAAAGCTGTTAAAACCGTATGTCTGTTGAACACTAAATTAATGTGAGTTAGCAAGGCCCAGCATTATTAATTTGTAACATTTTCTTTTATCTTTTTTGTTATTTTGTTTTACCTATTGAGTTTTTGTACTTCTATATAATTTTTTATATACTTTTCATTTTTTGTATACGTCTGGCATTGTTTTGTATGTATCATTCTTGCATTAATAATAAAAAAAATAATAATAAAAAACAAAAACCTCCTGCCTATACGACAACAGTTCCTCAAACTGGGCTTGGCTCAGTCAGAAGCACTGCTGAATGCTTCCATCATCCAGGTTCAGTTTCTGAAGGAGTTTATGAGCTCACAGAGCTGGGTGCACCTCTGAAAAGATCTAGTGGACTCAGACACTGCTCCAAACAAATATACACTTTTTTTCAGCCTTGATAAAGCACATCAACACAGTTATTTTCTCAATAAATTCCATGTTAGTCATTTGACAACGAAGCTACAATCACAATGTATGATGCAAAACCGCGTCTGTTCTGTAGTGAATTTGATGCGCAAATGAAGCGAGTAAACTTAAATGTTGACGCGTCTATTTACGCGCGAATAGCGTGATTTATCCGCGCGTTCCGCATCTGGTGTGAACACAGCATTAGAATTGCTATTTTCCAAAAAAGTGATCTGGTGCTTTTTTGCTATTCTGGTACTTCTGATAGTGGAAAGGAAATAAATACGTACTGTACTGAACCTTACTCAGCCTTAACTCAGAGGTAATAAGCAATAGA
This sequence comes from Danio tinwini, assembly GCA_903798205.1. Taxonomy (NCBI): domain Eukaryota; kingdom Metazoa; phylum Chordata; class Actinopteri; order Cypriniformes; family Danionidae; genus Danio; species Danio tinwini. Next base: position 57,063 of record CAIGQZ010031382.1, on the reverse strand, counting down.
TATAGCTAGACAGACAGAAACATGTATGCATTTATGTACATTTGCAATCAGAATTATTGAACCCCCTTTGAATTTTTTTAAAATATTTCCCAAGTTATGTTTAACAAAACAGGGAAATTTTCACAGTATGTCTGATAATATTTTTTTCTTCTGGAGAAAGTCTTATTTGTTTTATTTTGGCTAGAATAAAAGCAGTTTTTAATTTTTAAAACCCATTTTAAGGTCAAAATTATTAACCCCTTTAAGCTATTTATTTTTTCCATAGTCTACAGAACAAACCATCATTATACAATAACTTGCCTAATTACCCTAACCTGCCTAGTTAACCTAATTAACCTAGTTAAGCCTTTAAATGTCACTTTAAGCTGTATAGAAGTGTCTTGAAAAATATCTAGTCAAATATTATTTACTGTCATCATGTCAAAGATAAAATAAATCAGTTATTAGAGATGAGTTATTAAAACTCATGTTTAGAAATGTGTTAAAAAAAAAATCTTCTCTCCGTTAAACAGAAATTGGGGAAAAAAATAAACAGGGGGGCTAATAAATCATGGGGTTGAATAATTCTGATTGCAACTGTATGAGAACATTATATAACAGCAGGTTAAATCCTTAAGTAGACATTAAAAGGTGTCCTAAATGTTACACTTTTACAAAAAAAAGCAAAAAAAAAAGCAAATGGAAAGAAACAATGTGCACATATAAATTGTTAATTTTTACTCAAACATGAAACTGACAGTAGTGAAGCTATATTAATCGAGTAAACATGAAAAAAAAGCACTGGACATTGTTTTCTCCTTAGCAATGTGAGCCGACAATCTTCAATGTAAAAAAGGTATTTGTAAAAAGCATCTCTCGAGTAACAAGCCATAGACACTGAAAAACTAGTTACTTGGGTAACACTTTAGTTATGTCACAATTCATGCTATTAACTACTGGCTTATTACCTGCCTATTACTAAGATAATAACTGTTCATTAGTAGTCAAAGTATAATCTTATGCATCGCTAATCCGCTAATCAACTTCTATCATACTAACTATTAATAAACAGGTAATTAGTAGTTTATTAATCTAGTAGTGCTAGTTAATGGATTGTTAATACTGTGGATTGTGACAAACTAAAGTGTTACCATCAATTGTGCTCTCATTTGAGTGTAGTATTTCTAATCTAGTGTAAAGCAGCAAAACTTACAACATTGTGTAACTAATGTATCAGACCCAAAAGAGATCTCACCAATGGGGAATTACAGTGTATTTCTGCAAACTCTTGTTTCTCATAATTTGGTCCTGTCTTTTTGAAATGTGGCCCTTTACAGCTCACTTAAAAATTCATAAAAATTCTTTATGACCTCCTCATGACTTTCCTGGGTTGCTTGTTCACTCAGCTGATTCATATCTGAGGAAGAATATAAGGCACAACTGTAAATGAATTTTTCTTTTAAACAATATAATTTTTCTGAGCAATTATATGTATATAAAATATTATAATTAATATTTTATATATAACTTGTATATACTTATATATTATAACTGTACCTTAGTAGTCTCTTTCTCAGATCTTTAATCTGTTCATTCTTTTTAGTGAGAATCTCCTTCAAGTTGCGGTATGCAGTTGTCTGCTGAAATTTCTTTTCCAGTTCCTAAATGGGTAAATAAGCATAATATGATTTATCAAACACATGAAGCTTCACAGATTTTTTAAGTTTGCCTTGTTTTAGTCATAAATAAAATAATAATAATAAAACAAAATAATACACACACACACACGCATATATATATGGCTTGGGCATAATCCAAATTTTGATGCCGTCAAACATCCTCCCTTTTTTACCCCAGTATACGGTTTTACCATGCATAATAAAAAAAATTTGCATGATAAAATAAATATTTAATGCAGACCTCTAGTTCGTATGTACCACGTCTCCTTTTCTGTTCGGTCAAAACCCGAAATACTGTCAAACTGCAGAGGTTGTGTTCTTTTTCGAGAGCAGGTCACTTGGTGCGCGACTCGCCATCCTACCTCACCTCTCTCTCTCCTCCACACTGTCCCGTGATGACAATCATGCATTTGCATTTTTAGGCATTAAATAAATAATATGTAATATTTCATACTTGTCTCCTATATAGGGATGCTCATTTCGGTTTATTTTACCAACCGACAACCGCAGCTCGTTAACCGAATATTAACTGTTAACGGAGAAATATTAAAATATTATAAAAAAAAATGTACGTGTCTATTTTGTGACACATTAAATATTTTAAAATACTGATTTATTTTATCATATATTTAGCAGCATACAAAACATCTTAACGCACCTGCAGCATAGAAAAAAGAATAAACTAAAAAAAAAAAATAAATAAATAAAAGGCCTGCCCTAGATATTTTTCACTTAAATGACAAATTTAGATTACAAAATGAAAACACTGACTGAATCCTTTTTAAGAACCGGCATAAGCTGTTTTTTCTAATTATGTTTTTTTTTCCTCCGTCAAATAAAAATATCAGGCTATTAAATTGATTGCTCCACTGAAAATATGCATTTAATTAGGCCTAATGCTTCGTTGTTATTATTATGTCACAAAACCCCTTTTAACATTTTATTAGAAGTCATTAGTTTAAAGATTATGTCATAATGACTTATTTCCCCATCTCACTCGTGGTTCATGTGTGCGTGCTGCCAGTGCATTTGAACCTTAGGGCTCGTATGCTGACTTTTTGTAAAGTATAGGCTACTATAGCATATAACAATTTTGTTATTTGTTATTTATATTGCATAAATTTGCATACATGTTTTATAAGCTATAAAATGAAAGCTTCAGTTTGGTGCAGAGTTATGATCATGAAAAATTTAAGAAAATTATTAGATTTGTTTAATTCGTAGATTATGTAGGCTTTTTAAAAATTGATATTATACATGAACTATAAACAACAAATTTTCCAAATGGAAAAAAAGGTTGGTTTGTTGGTATTACACAAAATCATCAATAGCCTGTTTGTTAAGTTAATGACACGGCTCCAGGCAGCACAGAGGCAATCAGCATCAGCGCTGGTTTGTGTCAACTCATCTGTGTCAAATTGTGACTAGAAATATCCTTCTTTCATTTTGCTTCTTTGACAAAATATGTCTGTAGGCACGTGTGGTTGCACGTGTTACCATCCCGCAAGTTAACAAATATTTGTTGCACATCAGGTGCCGATGACACTTTTCGGTTCCAAAAATGTGAGGCGCACCACATTGCCTTTTATGTTGACAAGAAAAAAAGAAGCGCGGTGCTCTTTTTTTATGTCACTAACGACTGAATCCGCTGGTCTATTATGCGCGAGTGTTGCTGTCCATGTTGTTATAATTGTATTATATAATAACATTGTGATGTTCATGATTTGTAAAGTAATACAGCTCTAGATAATTTGAAACTGCAACCACAAGTCTCTCCTCCATCATTAAAAGTTATACGTCATCGGGAGTCACGTGGGACAGCCAAGGACTATGGCAGCATAGTTAGGTAGCTTCGTCAACCCACCAATTTATTTAATTAATCCGAACACTCTCACTCCACGTCTCGGTCAAAATCGGTGATATACTTCAGACCGTAAATCCTATAACGGAAACAATGTTTTAAAGCATAGATGTCGACCTCCACGTCGAAGTATTTTAAGGGGACAGCACCGGGCTGTATGGCAACTAGACAGACCTCGTAAACACTTGAAGTGCCGTCATCCAAGCAGGCAAATCACGATTCCAGGATGGATAACTTGCTGTCAGAAATAAGATGAATTCTACTTTACAAGGGGTAGCGACGGACGTGTCTTCAATTAAAGAAGTGGTTACTGACCTTAAAAGCTCGGTGAACACCATACAAGTAAGACTGGATGAAGCAGAAGGCTGCATTTCCAGTATGGAAGACACCACCGCAAAACTTGTAAGCGGGAGCGAGCAACATGAAAAGCACTTGGAGGTTTTATGAAATCGAGTTGAGGATCTAGAAAATAGAAGCCGACGCAACAATGTGAGACTAATTGGCCTGCAAGAAGGTGTGGAAGCAGGAGATATGACAAAATGTGTTTACAAGATTCTATCGGAAGCCTTAGGAATTGATCCGGCCAGAGAGCTCGAGATTGAAAGGGCACATTGTGCGTTCTCTCCCAGGCCTGATCAAGTTCTTACGGTCGTCAGCCAGAGAGAAAGTTTTACAAGCAGCCAGAGAGAAAGGAGCGACTGAAAGGGAGGTCTCAGGAGCTGGCCAAGAAAAAGGAAAGCATTCACTGCTTCACAGAGGATGCTGAGGAGCATTAACGTGAAATATATGCTGACATATCCAGCTTTCCTTTGTTTCACGTGGAAAGGGAAGAACAAGGTGTTTCCATCGAGCTCAGATGCAGAGCAGTTTATCAAAGAACACTGTATAGGAGAGTATTGGTATAAAAAGTAGACAAAGCTTGGTGGGTGGATGATGGAGCCAAATAACTTCGTTGTCTAGGAACAGACTGGACAGCTAAAATAAAGCTGGACAGCGGATTCGGCTTTCTACGGACCGGAATTTTGGTTTACCTTTTCCTGTTTTATTTGATTTATAAGCGGAGACTACCACCACTGTGATGTATGGTCTTCCTCTTTTTGTTGTGGTTTGTTTGTCCACTTGTTCTTACTGCAAGGTTTGAAGAGAGGGCAGTTCTAAGTTGGTTATTTGTGTTAAATTTAAAAATAGTTTTTGCGTTCAAAAAGTTCAACTGTTTGTTACATTTTCATAAGTGCACTTCACGGTATATTACACTTTTCCCTGCTAGGGGGCAGCCACTCCTCATATTTGACTATGCACACAGTAATGTGTGTGTGATTTGGTATATTTATAGGTAGCAGCATAAGGTTTATATCATGGAATATTAATGGTTGTGGAAGTCCAGTAAAAAGAAGTAAAGTCTTGTCATACTTAAAGCAGAAACATGTGGATATTGCCTTTGTGCAGGAAAGTCATGTGAATGATAAGGAAGCCCTTAAATTCAAATGAAGTTGGGTTGGAAAGGTTTTTCATTGGCTCTGAATATAGAAAAGGGTAGAAAGGGAAGATGGCGTCTAAATACTGCATTATTACAGGATGATACATTTGGAACGTGTCACAAAGATATACACAGAAGACCCAAATGCAAGTGAATGCAAGATGATTTATTAAAAGGAATAACAAGAGTCACAACTGGTATAGATCTCACCAGATATAGTGTGGAGCAAGGGTGCTCACACCAGGAATTCAACACGCTAAACAGCGGTAATAGTTCATCCGAGAAACAAATCCGAAGTGAAGTCTCTCACTGATATCTCACCAGCGCTATGGAGCAACTCTCAAGGAAATCGACATGCTTACCAGCGGTAATAGTTCATCAGAGTAGCGGATTCGGGATGAAGTCTCTCACTAATATAGTTGTCATCAGTACAAGCAGTTGCAACAACATCAATGAAACTGAGACGTGCGTAAGATCCAAATATAACAGACTTAAGGCGAAACACCACCAACAGATCGAGCGAGAGCACCTAACAGGAAGCAGACACAGGAGTGAACAAACAATGGACTGACAAACGTTATCTGCAAACACTGAACATATAAAGGCGCGCGGTAATGCGCAACAGCTGTGACTGATAGAAAACAGCTGCGTGAGACGAGTGGTAACAAGACACGTGACAATCCAGCTGAAGAATGTAAACACACACACCATGCGGTGAAGATAAACCCAAACAAACACACCCACTTCCCACACACACATATGCAAGAAGAACAGATAGATCCACAACCGTGACAGAATGTTGCTGGCTGAGGACCTGACCACATTTTTTCAGTTGAATGTGAGAAGTACTGAAAGGCTAGCCACAGTGTGGGATGCCTCAAAAGCATATATAAGAGGGAAACTCAGTGCACATGCTTCCAGAAAGATGAAAGAAAGAAGAACTTTAATAAATAACATAGAAGCAACAATCTGCAAATTGGAAAAAGAATTGGTGAGTCAATACTCTGATAATTTATATCAGGATATTTGTAAATATAAATTTCAATTGCATGAGATATTTAACAAACGGGCGGAATATGCACTATTTAGACTACAAACTAAGTTCTATGAGGGAGGTGAAAAAGCTGGTAAGCTCCTGTTCAGACAATTAAAACAACAAAATGTTGCAAATGTTATTCCAGCAATCAAGAAAGGAAATACAATGGTCTCTTTAACAAGGGACATAAATGAGGTGTTTCAAAAAATCTTACAAACACTTATATACATCCTCATGTAGTCTAGATGAAGTAAAATTGAGACAATTCTTTTCAAATATAAATCTACCTAAATTGGATAGATTACAAGCAGAGTCATTAGATCTTCCCATCACACAGGAGGAGGTTAAGGCTGCAATAGCTTCAATGAAATCTGAAAAATCGCCAAGGGTGGATGGTTTTCCAATTAAGTATTATAAAAAAAATATATAGATACACTGGCCCCAATTTTAACCCATGTTTTTATAGAGACACTGCAGATTGGGACATTATCAAATACTTTAATGGAACCATTGATAACACGGATACCAAGTTGATGTTGTATGCAGATGATATCTTGTTACTATCCAATGACCCACTCAAATCTTTACCTCCATTAATGAAAAGAATACAACAGTATTCAGACGTTTCGGGATATAAAATAAATTGGGAAAAATCAGAGGCTATGCCAGTATCCAAAACCTGTCATTCACATGTAGTAACACAATTTGGCTTTAAGTGGCTTCCAAAAGAAATGAAATATTTAGGGATAAAATTGACTCAGAATTTAAATGAAATAATAATGTTAAATTATGATCTATTGCTGATAAAGATAAAACATAATATTGACAAATGGAAACAGCCAAAGCTTTCATTATGGGGAAAAATTAATACTGTTAAAATGGTAATTGCAACACAATTTAATTATATATCAATGATGATACCTATGAATATCCCAGATTCTATTTTCAAAAGATATGATATGATGATAAAAGACTTTCTCTGGGAAGGTAAAAAACCCAAGATCAAAATGAGTAAAATTTGCTCCCAAGAGATAGGGGAGGCCTTGGATTGCCTGATGTAAGGATGTACAACCTTTCTTTTGAAATGACCAATTTGGCCAAGCACTGGGTAAAGACAGATTCAGAGCTGGATTGGATAGAAATGGAGGAAAAGTTAGCATAGTTAGCATCCATGATGCTAACTTTTCCTCCATTTCTATCCAATCCAGCTCTGAATCTGTCTCTACCCAGTGCTCTCTCAAGATGTCTGAACTGTCTAAGCTAACTGAATGTATTAAAAATGTTAAAGACTGGATGACCAACAATTTTCTTCTCTTAAACTCAGACAAAACAGAATTAATACTTATTGGGCCTAAATCCTGCACACAGCAGTTCTCACAACTCGACCTGCAATTAGCGGGATACAAAGTTAGAGTTAGCTCTACTATAAAAGATCTGGGTGTCATATTAGACAGCAATTTAACATTTGAAAATCATATATCCCATGTCACAAAAACTGCCTTCTTTCATCTAAGAAATATTGCTAAATTGCGAAGTATGCTATCCATCTCAGATGCAGAAAAGCTAGTTCATGCTTTCATGACTTCTAGGCTGGATTACTGTAATGCTCTGTTTGCTGGTTGCCCAGCATCCTCTATTAACAAACTTCAGCTAGTACAAAATGCAGCTGCCAGAGTTCTTACCAGGTCTAGAAAATATGATCATATCACCCCAATTTTATCCTCTTTACACTGGCTGCCTGTTAAGTTTCGTATTGAATTTAAAATATTGCTTCTTACCTATAAAGCCTTAAATAATCTAGCTCCTGTTTATCTAACCAACCTCTTGTCTCGCTACAATCCAACCCGCTTTTTTAAGATCTCAAAACTCAGGGCTTCTTGTAGTACCTAGAATAGTAAAATCGAGTAAAGGAAGTCCAGCCTTCTCATTTATGGCCCCTAAACTCTGGAATAGCCTTCCTGACAATGTCCAAGGCTCAGACACACTCTCACTCTTCAAAACTAGATTAAAGACCTATCTTTTTAGCAAAGCATACACTCAGTGCATTACATAGCAGTATGACGCATGATGTGCCCCACACACAATTTTGCTTCTTGTTTATATACACTATGAACAGCAGCTACGCTAATTATTCTCCTTATTCTGTATTTTCACCTGGGGGTACTCATCTCGAGACCCTCAGACTATGCAGTGCCACGGCGATAGTCCAATACCAAGGTTTCTGGACCGGGCCGTATCCTGAGCTGCTGCTGTGGTGGTCATGATGGAGTGCATGAGACTGATTCCTGTGATGCTTCAAGGACAGACGTGTCTTCGCTGAGGTCCAGCTACTGCACCTAGACTGCAGCTCTGCACAAGACGTTTGGCCATAAGAGAAATGGTCATGCCCAACTGAGCCTGGTTTCTCTCGAGGTTTTTTAAATTCTTCACTTTCGCCAATTGGTAAAGTTTTTTCCTCGCCGCTGTCGCCACTGGCTTGCATGGTTTGGGATCTGTAGAGCTGCGCATCGATGGAATTGCTCTTCAGTGTTTGGACTCTCAGTAATGATTATTAAACCACACTGAACTGAGCTAAACTGAACTGAACTTAAACACTGAAAACTGAACTGACACGGTTTCAATTCACTATAAACTTCCATGTGAAGCTGCTTTGACACAATCTACATTGTATAAGCGCTATACAAATAAAGATGAATTGAATTGAATCATTCCACCCGATTGACATTCTCTCACAATGTTCTGGAACTAAATGGGAATCAAACCCAGTGACAATACACTCAAGATTTGTATGGAGTACAATTCATAAACTGTGTAGGACATCACATTATAAACAGTCATATGCATCATTGTTGAATAACCCAGAAGTTTGCATAGGCAAAAAAAAATGTGTTTTGGAAACAATGGCAACTAAAAGGAATTGCTAAAGTGAAGGATTTGCATGAAGAGGGTACATTCATGTCAAACTCTGATTTAGTAGACAAATATAATATTGGAGCCCAAGGGGACTTCTGGAATACCTGCAAATTAGACACTGTATCAAGGACAAATTTAATGTGAAGGACAATCCTGTATATGCTTATTTACAGTCACCACAGGATGCTAGGACTGCTTCTATGTGTTACAAAATGATGCTCAATGTAAATTCAGAAGTATGTAATAATTTAAGAAAAATCTGGCAGAAGGATCTGGGGATTGATATTGAGGAGAATGAGTGGCTGAACATCCTTTCCAATGGTGGTAAAAATATAAGAGAAGTTAGAGGAAAGTTAATTCAGTACAAAATAATACATAGATACTACTACACACCATCCAGACTCTACAGGATGGGACTAGCTGGAAATAATCAGTGTTGGAAATGCAATAAAGAAGAGGGCACGTATTTACACATGATCTGGGAATGTTGTCTAGTTTACCCATTCTGGTGTAAAACTTTAAGAATAATGGAGGAGTGGCTAGGCTGTGAGTTACCTGTAGAGCCACGGCTATGCCTTCTGGGTGACAAACTAGAGATACCTAATATAGGTAAAAAATTCTTGATTTTTCTTAAGATTGGATGCATTACAGCTGCCAGGATGATACTACGTAATTAGAAGTGTCCCAGAATGCCAGAAATGAAAGAGTGGATTAATGGGATGATTGAAATTGCATCATATGAGTGTATGCTGGGGAGATTGAACAATGAGGGAGAATTACATAAAAATGGGATAATCTCTGGCAACATCTAAAATTAGATGAAGTAAATAAATGAGTATGTACTTACAAAGGTACCACAACCTTAATTTCCATATATGTTTACTATATGTTGTTTTTCTTAGTTGAATTTTCTTAGTGTGACAGGTGGCTGAATATATAACATGTATCATATGTATGTGTAGTGTGAAGTGTGTTCTTTGTTCTTAGTTGTTGAACAATAAAAAGTTGAATTATATTAAAAAAAAGGTTATCCATCGTCCTGACAACACAAACACTGCAGGCACCTCAACAGAAACCCTGCTCTGCTTTCATTTGATTGAAGAATGAAAACGACGCGACTGACTTAGCGCGCTTTTATATATATATATACATACAAGGGAGTGCAGAATTATTAGGCAAATGAGTATTTTGACCACATCATCCTCTTTATGCATGTTGTCTTACTCTAAGCTATATAGGCTCGAAAGCCTACTACCAATTAAGCATATTAGGTGATGTGCATCTCTGTAATGAGAAAGGGTGTGGTTTAATGACATCAACACCCTATATCAGGTGTGCATAATTATTAGGCAACTTCCTTTCCTTTGGCAAAATGGGTCAAAAGAAGGACTTGACAGGCTCCGAAAAGTCAAAAATAGTGAGATATCTTGCAGAGGGATGCAGCTCTCTTAAAATTGCCAAGTTTCTGAAGCGTGATCATCGAACAACCAAGCGTTTCATTCAAAATAGAAAAACAGGGTCGCAAGAAGCGTGTGGAAAAGAGGTGCAAAAAAACTGACCATGAACTGAGAAAAGTCAAGCGTGCAGCTGCCAAGATGCCACTTGCCACCAGTTTTGCCATATTTCAGAGCTGCAACATCACTGGAGTGCCCAAAAGCACAAGATGTGCAATACTCAGAGACATAGCCAAGGTAAGAAAGGCTGAAAAGCGACCACCACTGAACAAGACACACAAGCTGAAACGTCAAGGCTGGGCCAAAAAATATCTCAAGACTGATTTTTAAAGGTTTTTTGGACTGATGAAATGAGAGTGAGTCTTGATGGGCCAGATGGATGGGCCCGTGGCTGGATCGGTAAAGGGCAGAGAGCTCTAGTCCGACTCAGACTCCAGCAAGGTAGAGGTGGAGTACTGGTTTGGGCTGGTATCATCAAAGATGAGCTTGTGGGGCCTTTTTGGGTTGAGCATGGAGTCAAGCTCAACTCCCTGTCCTACTGCCAGTTTCGGGAAGACACCTTCTTCAAGCAGTGGTAAATGAAGAAGTCTGCATCCTTCAAGAAAAACATGATTTTCATGCAGGACAATGCTCCATCACACGCGTCCAAGTACTCCACAGCGTGGCTGGCAAAAAAAGGGTCTAAAAGAAGAAAAACTAATGACATGGCCTCCTTGGTCACCTGATCTGAACCCCATAGAGAACCTGTGGTTCATCATTAAATGTGAGATTTACAAGGAGGGAAAACAGTACACATCTCTGAACAGTGTCTGGGAGGCTGTGGTTGCTGCTGCACGCAATGTTGAAGGTGAACAGATCAAAACACTGACAGAATTCATGGATGGCAGGCTTTTGAGTGTTCTTGCAAAGAAAGGTGGCTATATTGGTCACTGATTTGTTTTGTTTTTGAATGTCAGAAATGTATATTTGTGAATGTTGAGATGTTATATTGGTTTCAATGGTGAAAATAAATAATTGAAATGGGTATATATTTGTTTTTTGTTAAGTTGCCTTATAATTATGCACAGTAATAGTCACCTGCACACACAGATATTCTACTAAAATAGCTAAAACTAAAAACAAACTAAAAACTACTTCCAAAAATATTAAGCTTTGATATTAATGAGTTTTTTGGGTTCATTGAGAACATGGTTGTTGTTCAATAATAAAATTAATCCTCAAAAATACAACTTGCCTAATAATTCTGCACTCCCAATATATAAAAATTTTGAGCAGAAATTTTCAGGGCTCGACAATCCGACCATTTTGCTTGCATTTGTGACTAAAAATAGACATGTGCGAACTGGAAAATTTATTTAGTCGCACATGTGCGATTTTCTTTTTTAATAAGCTCAATTGATGACTTAATTCACTCGATAGAACAACATGCTCTTAATTTTATTCACAAACTTTGGCCAGCACCAAGACTACAGCAGAAAGAGAGAGAGAGAGAGAGAGAGAGAGAGAGAGAGAGAGAGAGAGAGAGAGAGA
>CAIGQZ010031382.1:15791-29474 GCA_903798205.1 Danio tinwini | reverse complement strand
CAGACATTTATTCACTAAACTCATCAATCACCACCTGATGTGTGTTGAATTATTTTCTGATGTTGTGTCAGATTTGGAAACATATTAGCATTTAATGTGACAGTAGTAGATTTTGACTTTTTATAAATTATTAAAATATAATTCTTTATTTGAAAGTTTTATATACATTTATTGTTTCCCTTTCTGCAATAAAGGAATATAAACAGGTTTCATGTCTATGTCTGTTTTTTTTTGCAGTGAACAAATATAAATGGTTGTTTTTTCAATTTTATTAATTTAAGTAAAATGTTTTCCAGCTATAGTGTTTAATAACAAAATACTGTAACATAAATGGTATAATACACTTTACTACAGTATAGTAAAGCACTATAGCATGTGTCTACATGTATTATATTTTTTATGTGGAAGGAATGCGTAGAAGATTTGTTTAGTAGTGCATTTGCCAATATATACACATTTTACTTAGTCATGTTAAGTAACAATACAGTATTAATATAGATGTAGCTATAACCTCCACCTGAATCTCCACCTTTTAAAAATGAGTTTTCAGTCCATCTCATGATATATATTACGTTTTCGCACGATTGGACTGGACTCCCAGCTGTGACCAGAGCGAGCAACAGGTCATCTTCAAGGTAAGTTAACTGAAACTGTATAATAACTTGTACATTGCCATCCACATTTCCCATCTGAAAATGTAATGACTGCTAGTATTAAACTCTGTGTAGTCAGTGATATTGATGAATACTCTCGATTGATTAACATATATAAGAATACATGATGTGTTCAAAAGTACTACACAGCCGAGACGTGCACAACTGTATCCTCCGTCGCGTCTGCACCCAGACTCTGTATGAGGACAGACAGCTAATGTTAGTCAATCAAGAGTATGCATCAATATCACAGACTAAACAAGGTTTAATGCTAGCAGTCGTTACAATATCAGATGTGAAATGTGGATGGCAATATAAAAGTTATTTTACGGTTTCAGTTAACTTGCCTCGAAGGAGACCTTTTGCTCGCCATAGCTTGCTCGTCACTGAAAGGAGTTAGTAACCAAAATGGGTGGGGCCAACCTGTGACCTCAATCAAGATTGACAAAAAGAATAAGGTCTTTCATCCCAGAGGGAAGATACTGCCCACTGAGCTGCAGAGTTTTCAACTTGCAAAATTTTTCAACTCGCAAGCAAAGATTTTAGATCCGCAAAAACTGAAACAAAACCGAAAGCAAAAAAAAAATGAGCACACAAATAATTAATCTTTTGGTAACTGCATAAAGTGGTATTAATTAATTTTTACCAGTGCAATTTATTTTTTTATCAAGGAAATTTTTTATTAAAAGTTTTTTTTTTTTTTTATCTTTTATTTTTTATTTGCATTGTACCTAATTTTGGTCAAAACTTCATGTTTGTTTGAATAATAAAGACACAAAAATAACCCCAGTATACATGGGTTCAAAACTTTTCAACCTGCAAGCAAAACATTTCAATCCACAAGCAAAGATTCTACATGTGCAATAAATGACAGCAGAACAGAGAGCAAAATGAATGAGTGTGCAATGAAAATTGTGGTAACTGCATAATAAAACAATAGTTTTTTTTTTACAATCCAACATATTTTATTATCATTGACAAGTTTTTTAATTAAACCTTTTTTAAATTTGAAATCTTTTCTTTTTTTATTACTACATACTTATTTTTTCCCTAAAACTAAATATTTTTAATTGAATAATAAAGAAACAAATCTATCTCCATAATATAAACACACAGGACGTAATCACACTGAATACATATGGGGTGAACACAGGTGGAACTCAATAATCAAAAAACGGCGGGAACAGAACAAAGGAGTCATATGATATAAAACACACATAGAGCACGGAAACATGGGGAAGATCCCATGACATAAACAAGGTAACTACATAAATATTAATTATTAATTAATTATTTTTTGTTAATGGTTTGATAACTGATCTAAAGCTAGATGCACTTTGTCTAACAGAAATCTAACTAAAACCAGACAATTGCATGACCCTAAATGAGGCTTCACCTGAAGGATATCATTAGAAGCACGACCCTAGTTGACATAATCGTTGGCGTTGGCATAATATATATTAATATTTTTAGTGTCACTCAGTGATCTGACTTAAAATATTAATCATTTTAAGAAATAGTGTTGTTTATTTCAGTGTGCAATATAAACAAAAAATTTCAATCTAAACTTTTAATTGTTAATGATTTTAATATTTATATAGATAATGGAAAAGATGCTTAAAGTCTGGCATTCCTAGACATAGTAGTCTCTGAGAAACAGCATGTCTCAGAGAATAATTATACCTTAGACCAGGGGTCACCAAACTTGTTCCTAGAGGGCCGGTGTCCTGCAGATTTGACCTCCAACCCTAATGAAACACACCTGAACAAGCTAATCAAGGTCTTATTAGGTATACTTGAAACATCCTGGCATTTGTGTTGAGGCAAGTTAGAGCTAAACCCTGCAGAGACACCGGCCCTCCAGGACCGAGATTGATTACTCCTGCCTTAGACCAAATATTATCATATGGTATCGATATTGATAAAGTTGTGCAGCAGAGTGATGACATTTCAGATCACTATTAAATCTCTTTTTTGTGCATAGACAGGCTCACAACATTAGCTTGGATTTCTAAATAAGGTACAACGTTCACCACTAGCACTAAAGATGACTTTGTCAATAACCTACCTGATCTTTCTAATTTCTATTGAATACTATACTATTGATTTTGACCTTTCTAGCAATTTAAACAATAGTTGTTCTGATTTACTTAAAAAAAGATTGGATTCGGATTCTAGAGAAAGCTAGATAGTGTAATGTTTTTTAGACAGAAATATGTAGTGTAGCACTATTAAGATGTGTGAAATTAAATTGAAACCGAAAAGAAGACTATGCAAAAGTTCGGGCACCCTCTTTCTTGTGTGGATTTCAAAAACTGTAGTCACTTAATGCTGAGTGATTATAACACAAAATTGATTTGAGTGACCCAGTGAACCTTAACAATCCTAATACAGGTGCAATTAATTCAAAAAAATATATTTAAGATAGCTCATTGCTAGTTGTGCTTCTTATTGTGAACCTAAAAGTAGCAACATGGGAACTTCCTTATAACCTAAAAACTAGGATAATTCACCAACATGAATTAGGAGAAGGATACACAAAGCTATCACAAAGGTTTTAAGTCTCTATCTCTACAGTCAGAAATGTAGTTAGAACATTTTTTGACTGAAGATGAGGACTGAACTGAGAGTCCATTAAGGGTTTGACCATAGGTCTCAAACTCCATTCCTGTAGGGCCGCATCTTTGCACAGTTTTGATCCAATTCTGATCAAACACACCTGATCCAACTAATGAAGGTCTTCATGACTCTTGTGAACGCCTTGATTATTTGGATCAGCTGTGTTTGATAGGGTTGGAGCAAAACTGTGCAGAGCTTCGGCCCTCCAGGAATTGAGTTTGAAACCTATGGTCAAACCCTTGATGGACTCTCAGTTCAGTCCTCATCTTCAGTCAAAAGTTAGGAGGTGATTTTTGAAAGCATCCTGTCATTTGAAGGCTAGATTTCAAACATCTGTAAAACTGCATTTTTTTTTCTGAAAAAAACTTGCCAAACTTCGACATATGCTATAAATGTCTAATGTGGAAAAGCTTATTCATGCTTTCATGACCTCTCTGTTAGACTATTGTAATGCTTTACTAGGCAGTTGTCCTGTAACCCTAATTTACAAACAAAGCTGGTTCAAAATGCAGTTGCTAGAGTGCTTTCTAGAATGAAGAAATATTACATTACTCCAGTTCTTTCATCATTGCATTGGCTCCCTATTTAATATACAAATAAAAAAATGTTGACTACCTACAAAGCCCTGAATTGCTTAGCTCCCCAGTATGTAAGGAATTTCTTGTTGTATTATTGCCCCTCACGTTTACTATGCTCAATTCATTCTGGACAATTGATTATTCCCAGAATTTCAAAATCAACTCTAGGTGGTAGATCTTTCTCATATCTGGCACCTAAACTCTGAAACAGCACTAGCACAATTCGGGAGGCAGACACATTCTGTTCGTTTAAAACAACACTAAAGACACATCTCTTTGCATTAGCATACACATAAAACACAAATGCTGTTAGAATCTAAATCCTCTGGATTGGATTGTTAGGCTGTATTAATTAGGGCAATTGGAGCCGTGAACACTTCTTGAAAGACATTATAATTTGAACGACATCTATGCTGATGTTAGTCTGTTTTTCATTATCCCAAGGTCTCCATAATCCTAGACCAGGTCATATCATGAGCAGATTGTGTGGTGGCCATGGAGGAGTGGAGAGCATGAGACTGACTCCTGAAAGACCCCAGTGGCAGATAAGTCTCCGCATTGATCCCGAAGGGCCAGCCAGTACACCCGTCGATGACCTACTCACAGACATACAGTTTCTCCACAATGGACCTCCAGCATTCTCCAACCTCTGGCGCCTAAACTGTAGCTCTGCACAGAATGTTTTGCCAGAGGAGAAATGGTCATGCCCAACTGAGCTGGTTTCTTTCTAGATTTTTTTCCTCTTCACTTTCATCAACTGGTGAAGTTTTGTTCCTCGACACTGTCACCACTGGACTTGGATTTGCTCTTAATTGTTTGGACTTTCAGGAGTAAAAATTAAACCACACTGAACTGAACTAAATTGAACTTTAACTCTGAAACTGTGTCAGTCTAGTTTTTAATTGCAATTTACTAGAACTTCTATGTTAAGCTGTTTTGACACAATCTACATTGAAATAGAAATAAAAATGAATTTAATTTAATTTAATTCTGTGCCATGGTGGCCAGAGTATGGTGCGTTGTGGGCATACATTAGTATCATCTCCCTAAGGCTCTGAGGGAGCATGACCTTTGGTGTTGTGGGGTCTTCAGGGACAAACCATAGAATGCTATGATTCACACACCTGTCTTTAAGAAGTTTAAGTTTTTATGTCACATCTGCAATGCAGCTGGGGTCAGACAGAAGGATGGGGTGGTTGGAGGGGTCAGAGAGGTGATAAAAAAACTGGTCTGATTTGAGAAGTTAGACATATGCATATCTGCAATGTCATTTGTAGACATTTGTGAAGGCAGTGAGATAACCTCAGGTTACAGCTGCCACTTCTCAGTGGTGGTTTTGAGAATCTTTTCAGAGGAAGCTGTTTGTTTCAAATAAGCCTTTTGAGCTAAATCACACAGTTGTTGGGTGGTCATAGTGTAGGGACAAGCCATTATCCCCAAATGTAGACTCACCGTAGAAAGCAGATTTCTAAGGAACAGTGTCTTAAAATTAAAATCTTCCTCCATTCCTGGCTCTTTTCGTGCTATGACACAGGCCTGGCATAACTGAGTATAGTAGGCCTGTGGGGTTTCTTGGCTGTTCTGCTTGAGATCCACAGCAGCCATTAGTCCTTGTTCTTTCTCAGGGTCAGAAAACGGTCTAATCAGAACCTGTTGAAGCTGCTGGTAATCTCCCTTAATGGTGTTGCACTGTTGGTGCATAAAACTTTTCACCTTGCAGCTAAAAGTAATTCTCAGCAAATATAACTTGTCACGTATGGTTGTGCCATCCATCGTTGGTAGGTGAAAGACAATGTCTTGTAAGTAGGAGTGCACATTGTTGCCTCCAGCAATATTGGGAGTGAAAGTTGGAATGCTCCTAGCCAGCTTGGTAGGTCCTTTGTTTCCACTGCCAAAAGGGTACCAATGGTAGAGAAAGTTTCAGTCAACATCATTCTCGCTTGAGGAAATGTCAAACATAATGAACATGAACATAATTTGATTATAACTGCAGATCAATGATAGGGCGAAATAGCCTACTGTAACGTCTGCAATTATGTAAAATAAATAAATACATGCAACATATAGGAACACATAAAGACCCTTAAAGTCTCCTATGTTACCAATTACAGAAAAAAAATGTACATACAGCATACATTTAGTCTTTATTTGGGTTCAAAAACAACACACAACAAATAGCCCACAGTCAGTGCAAACATCTCATCTGTGTCTTTACCAGCACATGTAATGTCTTGTTAGAAAAGCTAGAACTTGTTAAAACTGAAAATGGGAATGTCCATTCAGATCACATATAGGTACTATTTTAACAACGCATTTATAATTCTGAGATAATTCTTTTTGTCAGGAATTGGTTCAAAAGCAAGCTTGCAACTGCTAAATACATCAGTTCTGATATTATTTTGCTCAGCGGCATACAAAAGAGTTTAAACGTTAGGTAGCTAATGTAATGGTTTAAATCCACGGAAGAATGTTCTAAAAATATTAAAAACAGGCACACCCTAGTTCCATCTAGCTATATCATAAGGCCTTTAACAGATAAATTTGGATGGTATCGTCCAAAATATCTAGAAACAGTGAGAGAAATTGATGTTCCGACAGGCGCAATCATATTTAAAAGATTTGCGAGACTCGCGTCTTTGCAAAATTGATTATTAAATATTACTAAGAGCAGTTTATTAGTTATTTTAACAACTATAGTAGGCTACTGCGTGGTTGTGAACAAAGGCTGGAGGACATGCATCCTTTCCGCTGTGGAGTGAGAGCCGTTTGGGGTTCACTCTACAGTAGTGCGCACATAATAAACACAATGAAATTGACAAAGTTTGCTTTACAGAAAAAGTTTAAAATGATGCCACCGTTCACCATAATCTGTAATGAAATAAGCACAATTTATAAATATTAATGATTAATAACTGCAAGTTATTATTAATTATAAATATTCATATTTAACTTAGTTAATTTAACAAAATAAATATAACAATGACTTCGTCCCACTCGTCTAAACAGACTATATTAACTGTTTGATAGATGAGCCTCAAAGCCTTTCACACTTACATGTGAACAGAACTGGACTTTTTTTAAACTAGCCATTAAGGTAAGGCAAGTTTATTTATATAGCACATTTCATACACAGTGGCAATTCAAAGTGCTTGACATAAACAAGAATAAAAAGACAAGTGTAAGAAAATAAAAAAGCAAATAATAAGAATGATTAAAAACAGACAAAAATGTGTTAAACGGGTTATATAAATAGTGCAATATGTCGGACGTAGCACAGTGCTCATTCAGTAAAGGCACAGCTAAACAGATGTGTTTTCAGTCTGGATTTTGAATGTGCCTAATGTTGGAGCACATCTGTTCATTTCTGGAAGCTGATTCCAGCAGCGAGGGGCATAGTAGCTGAAAGCCGATTCACCCTGCTTTGACTAAACTTTTGGAATTTCTAGTTTATATGATCCTAGAGATCTGAGTGTTCTATTAGGTTTGTATTCAGTCAGCCTATCTGTAATGTATTGAGGTCCTAGGCCATTTAGTGATTTATAGACAGGTAATAATACTTTAAAATCTATGCTGAATGTAACTGGGAGCCAGTGTAAAAACCTGAGGACAGGTGTGATGTGCTCTGATTTCCTGGTTCTAGTCAGAATCCTGGCCGCAGCATTCTGGATGAGCTGCAACTGTCTGACTGTCTTTTTGGGAAGGCCCGTGAGGAGGATGTTACAGTAATCTACCCTGCTGCTGATAAAAGCATGAACAAGTTTCTCTAAGTCTTCACTGGAAACAAAGCATCCAGAAGATCCATTACTAGAAGAATGTATGTTGTTTTTCTGTGTATTTGTTCATGTTCTTTGTAACCTAGGTAGACTGCTAAATAGTGTTTATTGATGATTTACTGGTGGTATATCAATCTCTTTGGTATTAAAATCCTCATGCTGTGTTCACACCAGACGCGGCAAGTGTGGATAAATCACGGTATTAGCGTGTAAATAGACGCGTGAACATTTAGAGTTTACTCCCTTCATTCGCACATCAAATTTGCTTCATTCGTGCTTTAAATTCACTTCACAAAAGACGCAGATTCGCATGATGGGCAGGGCTTCTGTCTGCCCGATGACTAGCTTCGTTGCTAAATGGCTAACATAGATTTTATAGAGAGAATAACTTATGTGCTTTATAAAGGCTGAAAAACTGCCCACTAGATCCTTTCAGAGGTGCACCCAGCCCTGAGTTCATCAACTCCACCAGAAACTTAAACTGGATGATAAAAGCTTTCAGCGGTGCTTCCGACTAAGCCAATCCCAGTTTGATGAACTGTTGTCCAGTGTCTGCAGGAAGATTTTCCCCCCGAGACACCAACAACAGGCGCTATGTCATAATCACGCCCCCACAAGAGCAAGCTTCTGACTGGTTAACGAGGCGCGAATGTCTGCTGAAGTTCAAATTTTAGAACTCAAGCGAAACACGTGATATGCAAAACGCTGAACTCGCGCCATTTCATTCGCACCGCCTCATTTATGCGTATCGCAAAGCAGGATATCTATTCATGTCTTTGCATTGAATTAACATGTAAATCACTCCCGCTTGACTATTCTTCCGCATCTGTTCTGAACGCAGCAATAGAGATATTGCTTATCAGCTTTCACTCAAACATCACAGAAGTATTTGGTATGTATGCATAGCTAATATGGTTTACAGAACAACTGAATGCATTGAAGTTTGGTACTTGTCACACATTAAGATAAAAAAAAATCTTAAAAATTTTTCTTTGACCACTATTCAACAAGCATTTGTAAATCACCAGACACAAACAAAGGGCCATAAAATGAGCTAGAAGGCAACATCTCACTGCCATCAGCAATCCTATTTAAGGAAGGCACGACTCGTTAACACTCTCTTACTATACTTTCCTCTCAACACTCTTTTTCAACTCTTCAACACTCCTTTCACTGGGTCACCAGCCAAAATGTGACCTAGGGCCCTAAGACTCAGGGTTTACCAAAGCAGAGGCCCGGCTTTGGCCTTCTCACTCTTCAGAGACTTTTAGCATCAAGCCAAGTCTCTATTCTGGACAATTTCAACTCAAAACTTCGCTGGAATGCTGATCAAATGGGGAAGAACCAGCTACTTCCAGACCAGCACACACTGCATAAGCCACAGACAAAAAAACTATGAAAATTTGATTTAGTTATTACATATGCTAGTTTATTGTGTCCTAATAACAAGGTGATTCAGTTTTCTTTGATGATTGCTTTTAGGTTACTGATGTTGAATAGTAATTCTCACTCTTCTCTTGCCTTTCTGGCTTCAAAGTGCCTTCTCGGCACTGTTCTCTTTGTCTCAAATACTCCCTCTCTCTCATACATGCATGTTGTAAATATATGTGTTATCTATATTTTTCATAACTATTATTAAACCTTTGAGCCCACGTGGATCACTTGTTTTTACACACAGAACAATTTTAACTCAAAAATAAAGCTACAGGTTGTACTAATCCGTTATTGTAGTAAGATTAATTAAATTTCCAAACCAGGAAATTACTTGTTCTTTGAATTATTAGACAAATAAACTGTAGACTCTAATAGATTAGCAGTTCAATTTAATGTAACTTTAGTTCAGCCATTAACAATAAAGTCAACCCAAATATTGATAATTATATAATAACTTGTTATTACTAATTATTGATATTCAAATTTATGAGCTTAATTCACTACATAACATATAAGAAACAAATGTACAAAACAAAACAAAAACACAGCAAGGAAATAAAGAGTTTAGATAAAATAATAGCAACTCTAACCTAACTCAGTTCCGCATGACTAATAAGAACCACCAAGTATTGATAGACACCTTAAAAGGGGAACCCCTTAAAATGCATGACAAATACCTGATATCTGGTTCTCTCTCTCTCTCTCTCTCTTCCTGTGATTTTTCTCTCAGGCTTGGAAGATGGAGTCTCTTAAGACGCCCTTTGTCGTTTGTGTGGAGTTTGTGGCGCAGTTCGGAGGATACACAAGGCACAAATATTATAACTATAATTTGACGGAAAATTGCTCATGGTCTGTTTTACAACAGAAGCATGTTTTCTTCAAACTAAAAAATGCTTCCACATAGCTGATCCTTTCAACACATTTCACTCTTTGTATTTATTTTTCCTTTACCCAAACGCAACATTACTTTGTTAAAGCTGGATGATTACCTGAACAGTATATCCTCTTGACATTTTTCATATATTTTTGGTTTAATTCTATTTTAGCCTCATCCATGTTCAAGTTCTTTAGTGTGTGTAACTCCTTTGCTGCTATTCAGTGATGGATGATAAAATGCATTTATTGGAACATTTGCTAACATTAGCACACAGTATATTTACAGCATTGCTTTTCTTTGAGTACCAAGATTTGTGCAGATCTTAGCTTTTTCACACCTATAACTGTTCCTGCTATTCTTTTAATAGTAATAATATATTTTATTTGTAATCCGCTTTTCTCAAGCTCAAAGCGCTACAAGGCAAAAAAAATAAACCAGCAAAAACAATAAGTTGGAAAGTCTAACAAGTATCATCACTAAAGAGGACTGTCTTAAGAAGCTTCTTAAAACAGTCCGGAAAGACAGCATTTCTAATGGTAATGGGTTATGCATTCCATAATTTTGGCGCACGGTATGAAAAGGCCCTACCACCCATGGTGTTAAGTCTGTAGCTTGGCTGAAACAGGGTAAGACCCGAAGGAGAATGAAGACAGTGAGCAGGAGTAGAAAGGGTCACAAGATCACAGATGTAACAGGAGCTAGCCTATGGACTGCTTTATAAGTTAAAATCAGAGTCTTAAAATCAATATGTGACCTAACCGATAGCCAATGAAGTTGCTGGGGAACAGGTATGATGTGATGGGGAGAGAATGTATAAGCCAGAACATGTGTGGCATAATTTTGAATATACTGTAACCTTTTAAGACGATTTGCAGGTAAACCCCCAGAGAGCGAATTACAAAAATCAAAACGGGATGTTATGAAAGCATGGACCAGCCTCTTAGCATCTGGCCGTAAGAGAAATGGTCTAATGCGTGTAATATTATGGACATGGAAAAAGGCTGTTTAAGTTAAGTGTTTGAGGTGGGAATCAAAACTGAGCTGAGCATTAAATAGTACACACAGTAGTTGCGCACCTGGGGAGAGAGGAATAATTGAATGTCATTAATCGAGGTTCAAAATCACTATACCTGTTAACAACGCTGGGAGTGCCAGGTAGTAAAATCTCAGTTTTAGAACTGTTCAATATGAGAGTTCTGGTTATGGCGCCTAAGAAGTAGTCAGGCGCGCGGTCTGCTCCCAAATTTTTTTTTGTCAATTTTTTTTTTCTTTTGTCTTTTTAAACATCAGTGTTTTTGTTAGTATCTGACAGTAGTTGTTTACTGTTCTGTGACTTATTTCGCCTTTAAAGTTTCAAAACGAAGGGGCAGACAGGTCGGTAAAGAAAGAGAAGGCTCTCTTTCGCCGAGTGCTAACGTCACGGCAGCCGAGATTCATGCGTTACATGACAACCATAGCAGAGGATTTCAAAACATCTTTTGAAAGTTCAGCAACCAAGCTAGATAATATTCAATCCACGGTGGCTGATCATGATCTTCGCATCGGAAACCTTGAGTCCGGTGCTACAGAGATTAGTCAGCAGCTCGATCACCTCGATGCTACGTGTTCGAGGCTCCAGAAGGACAACGAGTGGCTAAAAGCTAAAGTCTCCAATTTTAGTTGTCTTTTTTCTTTTGTTTTTATCTAAAATGAATCCTCATTGCATATACACTGAAAATAAAGCTTGTTAAGTTTTTCATGATTTATGAAGGAATTGTAATGCTTTGTTATTTCATCTTCATTTACAATGTGCAGGGTATTTACAGCTACTTTATATTTCTGTCCTTTTTCATCCTGTCCCTTTGTGCCCCCTGGCGGCATTGTCACAAACTGCTGTTACACCTAAAGATTTTAGTAATCCTTTTGTCCCACGACAACATCACACATGACTGTAGTGGTCATTTTGAACACTCACTCACTGTATATAAAAAATGCCACATTACAAATTAGCAATTATGAAGAACATACTGTCATACAGCCAGGGTAATGTGTCAGCATACCACAAAGATGAGCCACATCCAAGAGGAGTAATTATGGTGCAAGAGGAATCTGTCTGAAACGGATGTCCGGGTAAAAAAAAAAAAGAAACATAAAATTACAGCTGACCAACTCACTGCAGAATTAAAGATGTACCTCAACTCTCTTGCTGGGAGCTCCACAGGGTCAATATACATGGTCAGGCTGCTATAGCCAAATCTTTGGTCACTCATGCCAATGCCAAACATTGGTTTCAATGGTGCCAGCAGCAAAAACCTTGTGGACGATATGTATTGAGAAAACATGTATTGTTCTCTCCACCTTAACTGTTATTCCTACATCTTGGAGAGTTACAATGTGGACATTACCCAAAGAAGCGTACCATCCAGAGCGAAGCATATGAGTGGATCTGTGATGGTTTGGGGTGCAATATCATGGCATTTCCTTGGCCCAGTACTTGAGCAAGATGGGTGGGGCACTGACAAGGACTACCAAACCATTCTAGAGGACCATGTGCACTCAGTGGTTCATAAATAATATCCTGAAGACTGGTGACAAAGTGGTCTGATGAACATAAAAGTTAAATATCTCCCATGGCCTGCACGGTCACTAGATCTAAATATTGAGCCACTTTACAGGGTATATTCAGGGTATATTCACTTTACAGGGTATATTTATACAAAAGGTAATTTCAATGCCTTTTAAAGACTTTTTACACACCTTCTCAGAATATTTTAAGACCTCATCACCACTTCAAATTCTAATCAGTATCAAACCTTTAACTTAATAAACATTTGTCCATGCAACAGAGCTCAGATAAGCTCGGAAGAAACAAAGTTTAAAAATAAAAAATTGTGCAGTTGGCAGCAACAGGCCATTATATAAACTCATCTTTCTCCAACCAGGAGTACGCAAACTTACATTTTCCCATTTTGCCGTCTGTTTTGTTCTATGATTTCGCTACATGTGGAGCGTAACATCACCTTCCTGCGTTTGTCGCAGATTACATGACATCACTCGGATGGAAGAGCTTGGCCAGATGCGCCCCAGCCCGAAGCAATCGCGTGGATTGAGGATGCCATTATTAATATTCGTAGAAAAATAAATATATTTAAGCTTTTTTGGTGTCAAACACTTTGAACAACACTTGAATAAAATTTAAGACCTTGTAAAAACGCGATTAAGACTTTTTAATACCTTTTAAGGGCCTTAATTTTCTCATAACTGATTTATCAACTGTTAATACTTTAAGACCCCGCCGACACCCTGCTTTCGGGTGTTTTAGAGGAGTAAGTCAGGAAACGTTTTATTCCACCAACATCACGTAGTAATGCGGACACTATTCATCAAGAGGTATGGCTCAAAATACCTCTGGCCACTAAGCAGGGCTAGTATCTATTATTCTGAAGACGAATTGATGTTGTTCTGGTCACAAAAAAAGGCCCTACACTATACTAATGAATTATTGTTATCTAAAACAAGGTGTTTCACTGTAATTGTCTAACTCCTGTATATGTACTAGGGTTGTGCCGATAGACGATAGTATAGTGTATCGACAATAGACAAAGACACTGCCAAGAACTGAGACCAATGACGATTTTAAAAGACAATATTTTGCTCGTTTCTCTTTAGATTAGATTAGATTCAACTTTATTGTCATCACACATGTACAAGTACAAGGAAACAAAATGCAGTTTAGGTCTAACCAGGAGTGCAATAGCAGCAAGTGCAGG
>CAIGQZ010031382.1:0-10791 GCA_903798205.1 Danio tinwini | reverse complement strand
ACAAGTAAACCAAGTCCCGCCCCAAGACTGACAAAATTCCAAAATGTTTTGCGCGAGCAGAGAAGAGCCAGCGAGTGAGCAGAAAGAACTGATCGTGCGCGCGCGCTGTGAGGCATGACCTTGCTTGCGAGAGGGTACATCTTGCGCACAGATGATGATGTGCACGCGAGGGTTTCTGACGAGCTCACGAGCGCCCGTTTCCTCGCGATGGATTAGTTCAGCGCGCGCGTGAACAGCCCCTGCGCGTGCGCGAGCAGTAGTTTCCTCGCGTTTAGGCCTGTAATCTGCTCGCGGTTCACTTCTCCTCGTGCGTAAACACCGCTGCGCTCGATTATTATTGCCATTGATTTGCCGCCATACCTTTGCTTCATTGCCTGCCCTATTATATAGCTGATTTATTTTATAAATTGGACCGCGAAAATGGAACGAAACTAACGTTATTCTTCAGGAGAAAAATTATGTCGAGAAGAGACGAGCACAAAATGATTTTTGGCATCGCTTTTAAGTGCTAATGATGATGTTAAAGACATAATCCAATAGCACATGTATCGAAAATAGGCAATTACAAATTAATAAAAGTCATCTATTTATATGACATATTTATTTTTTTTCCTGGTTTTACAGAACCGTTGTTTTAGTCTAACACACATTTTACTAAAAGGCAATACCAGTGTCTTTCACTGACATTTTTTGCACGCTGGTAATATTTTCCTGAGACATCTTTATAAAAGTTATGTCCTACTTGAATTAATCATAGTTTAATATAAATGTAAAAAACAGGGAAGGAGACTGAATAAGTGAATAATTAAGTTGTGTTTTTACACTAACCCAGTATTTGTTGCCTCCCTTTTTCCCTTTTTTTACATTAATATGTTTCATATTTACATTAATTGCTCATTGATTTGATTATTTATGGATCAATCTTTGCATTAATATTAATTGTTTTGTTGTTGATGTTGTTTTATTTAATTAGTTTAGAATGTATATTTTATTACTATGTAATGCATTAAATTAATTATTGTTTAGTGTTGTTTCATTGCAGGGTTTTTGCTTTTGAAAAACCTCAACCTAGAATCTTTTATAGAATCTTCAATCTGTTTGCCAAATTAATAGAATATGTTTTGAACACTCCAGAAGGACACAAAGTAGGAATCACTGGTCCTTTTACTAAAGATAGTTTAATTCTTCATTTTTGAAGCTGCTAGTTGACAAAAACTGTGCCGTTTAAAAATGTCCAAATCATTCAGAGAGTTATTAAATAGAAGAAATCAGGCTTAATAAGCAATATTATCATTGTGGGCTGGTTTGCAATGGCAATACTCTTACTATATAGAGCAAGGTAGGGCCCCAAAATTGTCTGCTTAGGGCCCCCAAATGTACAGGGCCGGCCCTGTGCCCAACACTAATATGTACAATCAAATGAATTAAATATTAAAATGATAAATTCATTCATCCATTCATTTTCTTTTCGGCTTAGTCCCTTTATTAATCAGGGGTCGCCACAGCGGAATGAACCACCAACTTATCCAGCACGTTTTACGCAGTGGAGGCCCTTCCAGCTGCATCTCTGGAAAACATCCATACACACTCATACACTACGGTAATTTAGCTTACCCAATTCACCTGTACTGCATAGGTTTGGACTGTGAGGGGAAACCGGAGCACCCGGAGGAAATATATTTATTTACAGGGAGTGCAGAATTATTAGGCAAATGAGTATTTTGACCACATCATCCTCTTTATGCATGTTGTCTTACTCGAAGCTGTATAGGCTCGAAAGCCTACTACCAATTAAGAATACTAGGTAATGTGCATCTCTGTAATGAAAAGGGGTAGTATATTGACATCACCACCCTATATTAGGTGTGCATAATTATTAGGCAACTTCTTTTCCTTTGGCAAAATGGGTCAAAAGAAGGACTTGACAGGCTCCGAAAAGTCAAAAATAGTGAAATATCTTGCAGAGTGATGCAGTACTCTTAAAATTGCCAAGCTTCTAAAGAGCTGTGGTGACAATTCATTTTATTCATCTTATATTTATTTTATATATTCATTTATATAGATTATAAATGTCTGTTCTTTTATTCATCCATGGATATACTGTTCAAGTTAGACCAAGTGTGACCACTTTAACATCTGTTTATCACCAGATAAGATCTGGATAAGTACATGATGATTTAACAAGCTAAATGTTCGTATGGGATTCAAGACTAAAATACAGATGGTCAACAATGAAGTTGAGTGCTGATGTAACTGTGATTTGTCCTGTATGTCACTGATGACCTTGTGGGCATTACAAACTAGATAAAAAGAGAATGCACTCTGTTTCCAATCTCACTCTCTGCAGAAACCTGCGTTGCTGTATGATTGTCTGACCTTCTTTGCAAAGAATAAAACCTTAAAAGACACTTTGGGTAAGAATTTGTCTTCTTGACCACTGAGAGAGCCTCCTTAAAGAAAATTGCCACTACAATTTGGTGTCAGAATAGTGGGATGTCTTGGAGGAACTTTTCCGGACCCTGCGGACGGTGACTAATCATCCTGGGACTTTGTCACAGCCCTGCCCCAAGCGTTGAGGGTTGAGGGGCAGACCGCTGGGCTCGGAGAGGAACCCCACTGACATCTGGGAAAAAAGGAACTCAAGTGGCATCTGAACTCTCTGGTAAGAGACAAATTCTTTGTTTATTACTAAAAGAAAACTGAAGAGTTTTCGGCATTAAATTGGGCAGTTAAAAGGTTTTCACTGTGACTTGGGCCATCACCATACTGGTAGATCTGTCTCTGTGGGATAGCAGCCTAATTAGAACAAGTGAGATCTGACATCAGGCGAGGATCAAGACCTTTTCACAAGTGAGATCTGGCTTTTGGCTGAGATCAAGACCTTATAATTGAGATCTGGCGCCTGACTAAGATCAAGACCTTTTTAATTCATTTGGCTAGCTAAACTGCGATTTACTCCTGGGAGGGGGTTGAAATCAGGGGCAGTGCGATTTACTTCCAGAAAGAGGTTAAAATCAAGGGCTGTGCGATTTACTTCCAGAAGGAGGTTGAAATTGGGGGGCACACAATTAGAGCGAATGGAGCGAGTGGAGGACATCTGTTTGAACTGGAGAAATGGACGGTTGACAGACATTTTGCTGTGTGCTCAACATGTTGAAGACAAGCTGACAGAGAAGCAAGAGCAAGGCAAGAAGAAAGCAGAAAGGAAGCTGCTGATGGCTCTGGTACAAGCAGCCAACCAAAGATCGAACCAAGACCTGACAACCAAAGATATCGCAAGTACAAAGGCGACAAAGGTGTCAGGGGTGAAAAAGATACCAGAAGATGGAGAAACTGGATTGTGATGGATGTCAGAGCCTGTGGTGCATGTGATAAGAAACTGTACCAAATGTCTGCGCTTGCCACCGAGATGGACTTTGGTCAAAGGATTAACCTGAAAGGCACAAACCAACATCGAGGAGCTGATGTGCGGAGAGGGAAGAGCAGAGCGAAGGGGGTCTGGGCAAACAGCCAACAGCTACAGTAAAAGGAAGTGAACATTTTTACTAACAAGTTTAAATGCAGACACATTTTTATATACACGCACATTCACATACACTGATATATCTTGGCTATCTGCGATGAAGCATTGAGAATGAAGCATTTTTGAATATGCCAAAATATTCTATGCTGATTGAGAACACTTTGGTTGAGTTTCTAGCTAATAGTGGAGCTAGCAGATCTTGCATATGACCATGTGACCTGCAATGTGAAATATCTTTGACAAACAAATTTCACGAGTCTCTGTCTGCATCTGGTCATACAGCAGTTGAGCGATTTACAGCTCCACTGACCTGTGAGACAGAGGGGGGCAAAATTTTTAGCCACGCATTTGTTTGATTGCCAAAATGTACCGTACCACTCCTTGGAAAGAATACTTTGTGTAAATTAAACTTAATTTTAACTGAAAGCTCCTCTGGAGTGAGAGTGGAAAAGGGGGAGGAGTTTTGTTGTTTGCTATTTGAATCACAGACACCACGGTGGACTTATGAAAGGCTCATTGAAAACAATGAATGGCTGATTTAATTAGCAAATTGGCTAAAGATGGAGTAAAATCTTTTGACATTGATATGTCTTTTGGTGAACTGCATTGCACATTACATGTCGTAATTTACAGATGAGGAATTTGAGAAAGCTTGGTTAGTGAATAGAAGTGAATAAAATTTTGATTTTAGAAAAGATGTATTGGACAGAAAGCTTGTGTGCAGTTTCAGTGTCTCTGACAGAGAAGCGATGTTCACTTTATCTTATGTCAGAACAGGCTGTATTGCTTATCAGTCTGCAAAAGTAAACATCAGTCTTGATGTGAGTTGGGCCAGTGTGTGAAATTATGTGTTGAAGCAACAGACTGGAAAAGCAGAAAGGAGGGGTAGAATGAAACAAGCACTTGAAAGTGTTTAGGTGTGATTGCATGAATGAAATAGCTGTATTAACAACTACAACTGCTATTGACAAACTTTGTGTGAAAATTCCTTGCATGTCTGACTTTAATGCAGTAGACATTAACCTGGCCTTAGCAAAAGTGCCAAATGAATTGTGGGCTAAAAGTAAACATGATGTGGGTTTAATTAAAGGTTGTGATCCAGTGATAATTACTCCCAAATCTGATCATAAGTCATGCCAAAGCCCAACATCCTTTCAAGAAAAAAGCCATTGTTGGCATCACTCCAGTATTTAAAGCTTTACTGAAGCAAGGTTGTGGAGAGGTAAGCATGATCGAACACCCAATGAGAGGGGAGAGCATGCTCAGAGCCCGGCGGCTAGTCAGCAGGCCAATCAGAAATAATAAATAACACCTGTTTATTCTAGTGATTGGGCCGGAGAGACACCCTTCTTAAAGAAGAGGAAAAGGAGCAGCCGGGAGAGGAGAGAGCAACCACACAGACACTAGAGAGCTTGTGTGTGTTACCTGAAAAATAAGACAATCGCTTACCTTATATCGCCGACCCTGTCTTCTTCTTCCCACACAACAACGAACGGTATTACAAAGGTGTTATTGTGCCATGGAACAATTCTGAAGTCCGCACACCTATTTATTTCTGAAACATTCGATTTCTAAAAAAATAAATAAATAAATAAAAATAAGGGATAATGGGGCAGCCAATGGTGTTTTGTAAAAATCTGTTAATATGTGCTGAAAATGAACAGATGTGTGCGAATGACACTGTGTCTCCTTAAGCACTTAGCTGCGGAGGGCCACAAGGTCAGTTTAGCAAAACTGAAATCTGTCAAACAAAAAGTATTTTTTTTTGGACATGTCATTACTCCACACAGTAAATCTCTGTCTGAAAAAGGATGAGAGGTATAAAAAGTGTACCAAATGTACCAAAACCACTAACAAAAAACAATTGTTGTCCTTTTTGGAAATGTGCTCATACTGTCGCACATTCATTTCAAATTATGCAATTTTTGAACAGCCCCTGAGAGCTCTAACGTTAGAGAAGGGGATCGAATTTGCAGATAAGTTAACCTGGACAACTGAGGCAGAGCAGGCATTTGTAAATAGGAAATTACAAATGACTGAAGCACCTGCACTGGGGTTACCAGTACCAACAAAACTTTGTTCAGATGGTGGATGAAAAGAGTGGATTTATGACATCATTACTCTTACAGGACTGCAGAGGTAAGCTGCAACCTGTGGCCTACATTTTGAGCAAATTTGACCCTGTAACAGGGCCTGCCATGTTGCTCAAAAAGCAATGGCAGCAGCGGGAAAAAGCTGTTATGGCTTCAAGAGATTTTGTTGGTTATTCTGATTTGATACTAATGGTGGTGTCACACGAAGTGTCCATGATACTTCAAAAACAGAAAACATTGCATTTGTTAACAGCTCGTTGACTGAGATATCACACTAGCTTGTTAGATATGCCAAATGTTACTGTTAAACAATGTACAGGTTTGAATGCTGCTACTCTTCTTCCTACTGAGAAAGATGGGGAGGAGTATCATTGTTGTTTAAAAGCACTCAAACAGGTGTGTACACCACAACCTGACCTTTCTGACAAACTGCTTGAACATTGTGACAATGTCCTCTTTGTGGATGGTTTGGCATTTAAAGATCCACAAACAGGCCAGAATAAGGCTGGTTACGCAGTAACAACTGAATTTGATGTGGTGACCTCTGGGAAATTACCAGAGCACTATTCTGCACAGGCAGCAGAGCTTGTGGTGTTGACAGAAGCATGTAAATTGATGACAAAAATAAATAAATAAAAAAATCACAATTTATACGGATTCAAGATATGTGTTTGGGGTAGCTCATGATTTTGGGTTTGATGATGTCGTGGAAACAGACATTTTTTTAAATCTGATGGTCGACCAATACTCCATGCTCCTTTAGTAGATGCAGTACTGGAGGCAATTTTACTACCTGACAAACTGGCCATTTGTAAATGCGCAGCGCGCACTAACAGCAAAGATTCTGTATCTGCAGGTAACTCGAGGGCAGACATGGCAGCAAAAGTCGCAGTGTCCCGAGACAAGGACAATTCTGAATGTACTTCGTTATCTGCTGACAATAACAACAATGTTTGTTCTTCTTTACAGGACATGCAAACTTTTGCGACTGGACTGGAGAAAAACAAGTGGAGACAATCTGGCTGCGTGATGAAAGATGCTGTGTGGAAGAGCGTTGAGGGCAAGGCTTGTTTACCAAAACATTTTTCCAACACTATGCGAAATTGAATAATGGTAAAGATCATGCGTCAAAAATAGCAAGGGTTACACAAATGAGAGAACTGTGGTTCACAAAGGGGTTTACCACATTTTGCGGACAATTTCTGTAGACTATGTGTAATTTGCAATACACAATATGTGGCAAGAACGATAAAAATTCCACAGACATCTCACCCACCTCCAACAGGGCTATTTGAATATTTGATGATGGATTTTATTGAATTGTCCCCATGTAATGGGAAAAGGTACTGTTTGGTGATGGTTGACGTGGTCAAAATGGGTTGAAGTTTTTCTAACTTTAAAACAAAATTCGGCAGCGGTAGCAAAAGCGTTACTGACCGACATCGTCCCGAGATGGGGGATTCCACAAAAAAGAAGTTCAGATAATGGTACTAATTTTGGTAATGTAATCAAACAAGTGGGCCAATTTTGGGGAATTGATTTGAGAACACATTGCAGTTACCATCCAGCTTCAGGTGGAGCTGTTAAAAGAGAAAATGGTTCACTGAAGTACAAATTGGCAAAATGTTGTGAAGACACAGGACTTACATGGGTTCAAGCTCTACCCATAGTCTTCATGTATATGAATATTAGAAAAAGACCAAAAATGAATTTGACCCCGTGAATGGGGGAAAACATCAGCTGCCTTCAACAGATGTGTGTGAAAATGACATGCTGAATTATTGTAAGAAAATGTCTCATCTGTTGTCTGATGTTTGTGTACTGGTAAAGGCTGGACAGGGTAAGGCTGCAGAAAGGCCACTGCACAGTTTGAGGCCTGGCGATTTCGTGGTGATTGGAGACCTGAGGAGAAAGAGCTGGAGAGCGTTGGTTGGGTCCATTCCAAGTGCTACTGCCCACTGAAACAGTGGTAAAGGTCACGGAGAGGGCGATGTGGGTGAATGCTAGCCATCGCAGAGAAGGGGTTCCATCACCTGTGGAGGATACAATGAGGGAATAGGAGAGAAAGAGGGGCTCTGAAGCTGTCTGAAGAAAACAGCAAGTTGCTATCTATATGGAGCAAGGTCACAGCTGTGGAGAAACAACAACAGAGTCAAGAGGTGTGTGTGAGACAGTGATTTCAGTTTAACACCAAAACAACACACAGATGGAGAAGAAAGTGACCAAAAGGGAGGTGAATAAGCTGATGACCATCAGATCCAAATTGAAGATGGAGGGAAGGAGCTGGCAGTCGAATATAGAGCAGAACCTAATGTCTGCACAGAGAACTGCACAGAAACAGGGATGACGTCATTAGAAGCAAACCATTCCAAAAGGCTGTGTGTCAAGTGAGCATTAAAGGTGACGTTTGCTATACCAGTCTACAAGTGACAAGAGGAAGTGGTGACAGTGACTGATGGTGCAACGGTAAAGTTTTCTTGTAATCCTTACTTGCACAACTGTCCATATTGTGCTAGACCAGAATATGAGGGCACAAGCAAGGATGAGTACGCTGAAGTATACTTTTGCAAAGACTCTTTCAAGTGGAAAGATGTGAAGACCTATAGCAGCACAGCTGTATATGGAACGGATGACCGATTTGAAGTGAAGAAGAGAAATCGACGAGGAAACAACAAGGCATAGACTTGCTCTGTTGCACAAGAGGAAGCTGGATATCAACACAAGCTGCTGGTTGTGTTTGCAAATGTCCCACTCCTGGAGAGCGGCTCCTCTAACGGTGGCAGCATGGAATGACACTAAATGCTTGATACCACTTCGGATGACAAGGATTTTGGAGGCTGGAAGAGACATTGACAATGGCCTGGCTCCAAAACCAACACCTGATTTGAGCTGTGAAGCATCACGAATAAATGAAAAATCTGGAATAATGTTACCACCTCTGCGAGTCATGCACACACGAGGAGATATATGTGTGTGTGTCATCTTTCGAGAAAGCATGTACCAACTACTGGATGGTCTGACTGTAGGTTGAAGATAGAGACAGTAAACAAACCATCCTACAACTGCACAGCGGTGATGGAAGGTATAAGAAAATACTTCATGTGTTCATTTGGCAACCTGACTGACACCTCACCAGCAGCAGTGTGGGTGTGTGGAGCATTCCACTCACTACCAGCAGGGGGGTGGTCTGGGTGTTGCTATCCTGCTTTGATGAATGTGGGTACTTCTGTTTATCTTCCAGGTGCTGATGAAAACACAGGGGGTAGACATAGAAGAAGTGTTAACATTTTACCTGTTGAAATGCCTGATAGATATAATGGGTATGTGTTGTTTGATCCTTGGACATCAGTGGGGGCAAATGTTGGGTGGTCAGTGTTTTTGGAAGGGGGCACAGCCTTAAGCATAAACAAAAATTATGGGTTGGCCTGGTCAGTTTTGGTAATTTCAAATAACACTGAAACTGCTCTGACACTGATTAATGATGAGATTAAACAAATCAGAGATGCTGTAATTGAAAACAGAATGGCGCTAGATATTCTAACGGCGGAACAAACAGGCTTTGTAAATTGGTGGGCGGATCCTGTTGGTTTGATTAACCTAATTACAATTAAACATTTCTGACATCATAGAGCACATGAGAATGGCCGTAAAAGTGCCTAAAAGAGCTAGCAGTTCATGACTAGACTGGTTATCATTCAAATGGTGAGATTGGGTTTATTGGGCCTGTACTGTAGCATTACTAGTACTGGGGATAGGTCTAATGATATTATGCTGTTTGCCATGTATATTTACATCACTGTGTACATCATCAGATGGTGGAGATAACTGTTAATGAAGGGGGTATGAACATTGACATGGGTGATGATTTTGACTATGAATTTGATGATAGTTACAGCTATGTGAACATGGAAAAACCGTAAACAAATTGAGAGTGGAAATTAGGTGACGGCTGTTACTTAATTGAAGAATTTAACAAAATTTTGAGAGTAAAATGACAAAGTATATGGTGATTTAACAAGCCAAATGTTCGGATGGGATGTAAGACAAAAATATAGATGGTCAACAATGAAGTTGAGTGCTGATGTAACTGTGATTCGTCCTGTGTCACTGATGACCTTGTGGGCATAACAAACTAGATAAAAAGAGAACGCACTCTGTTTTGGCGTCTTACTCTCTGCAGAAACCTGCGTTGCTGTATGATTGTCTGACCTTCTTTGCAAAGAATAAAACCTTAAAAAGACACTTTGGGTAAGAATTTGTCTTCTTGACCACTGAGAGAGCCTCCTTAAAGAAAATTGCCACTACAAGAGCGATCATCGAACAATCAAGCGTTTTATTCAAAATAGTCAACAGAGTCGCAAGAAGCGTGTGGAAAAACCAAGGCGCAAAATAACTGCCCATGAACTGAGAAAAGTCAAGCGTGCAGCTGCCAAGATGCCACTTGCCACCGGTTTTGCCATATTTCAGAGCTGCAACATCACTGGAGTGCCCAAAAGCACAAGGTGTGCAATACTTAAAGACATGGCCAAGGTAAGAAAGGCTGAAAAATGACCACCACTGAACAACACACAGAAGCTGAAACGTCAAGACTGGGCCAAGAAATATCTCAAGACTGATTTTTCTAAGGTTTTATGGACTGATGAAATGAGAGTGAGTCTTGATGGGCCAGATGGATGGGCCCATGGCTAGATCGGTAAAGGGCAGAGAGCTCCAGTCCGACTCAGACGACAACAAGATGGAGGTGGAGTACTGGTTTGGGCTGGTATCATCAAAGATGAGCTTGTGGGGCATTTTCGGGTTGAGGATGGAGTCAAGCTCAACTCCCAGTCCTACTGCCAGTTTCTGGAAGACACCTTCTTCAAGCAGTGGTACAGGAAGAAGTCTGCATCCTTCAAGAAAAACATGATTTTCATGCAGGACAATGCTCCATCACACGCGTCCAAGTACTCCACAGCGTGGCTGGCAAGAAAAGGTCTAAAAGAAGAAAAACTAATGACATGGCCTCCTTGTTCACCTGATCTGAACCCCATAGAGAACCTGTGGTCCATCATCAAATGTGAGATTCACAAGGAGGGGAAACAGTACACCTCTCTGAACAGTGTCTGGGAGGATGTGGTTGCTGCTGCACGCAATGTTGATGGTGAACAGATCAAAACACTGACAGAATCCATGGAT
>CAIGQZ010031381.1:44948-59598 GCA_903798205.1 Danio tinwini | reverse complement strand
ATTTATAGCGTAATATATAATTATGCTATAGATTTAGCAATGCCGCACCACTGACAACCACAGAAATTGCGGAAACCGCAGTGAGCACTTTTTCCGAAGTTATGCCTTTCTTTTTTAACACTTAATTACTGTGCGTTTAATGCTAAATAAATCAGTAATGAATAGGCCTATAAGTGTATCCTGTGTATGTGTGTGTGTGTGTTTCCACCAACTGTGTCTTTTTGTTACTGAAGCAGCTCTCTTACAAAACCGAAGGGAAAATTACCAAAATGAAACAAGATAATTGAAAATGATTGGAGGGGAAATAAATCTAATTCAAATCCCCATAACAGAAAAATAAACAATGATAATGCAGCAATAATAGTGTTTTTGTATTATAGTGGCAGAAATATATTTTTTTTGTCAAAAGTGAGCAGACACTTTCACTAATAAAAATATAGCACTTAAATTATTTCATTTTTAACAATAAATAAAATTACAGCGATTTTATATCAAAAGTTGATAATGATGTAAAATATACTACATTTTGATGGTAAAATAACCATTTAAACGATGGCTGTTATTTCTTTCAGCATTCAAACATTAAATAACGAATGCATCAAGTGAAATAAAAACGAATATGAAGCAACACATTGCAGGATATAAAGCATATAAAGGACTATTATAATTAGCAAAATGCTGCTCTGTTTATTTTTGTATTTTTATCATTTTATTTTTGTTATTTTTAATATTTTGTTGTCTTCATAATAAAAGCTATAGACAAATTCCTGCTTGACATTTTAGAAAAATATTTTGCGTAGCTACCCAGTATATATTAAAGATCACCGAGAACAAAACAAACAAACAAACAAACACAAAAATATGTTACTTTTTACGTGCTTATTTTATTTTTATAAAACATGTTATTTTTTTTGTAAAAACAATATTGACATTTATGAATCCATATTTATGTTATTTATTCATTCATTCCTTTGACTTGTTTAGCTGTTGGTGCATATATAGGCTATAATTTAAATCAATCAACAGTACCTTGGACAGATACAGTGCCACTAAAGCTTTCAAACAATAATCCAAAAAATTTAAGAAAGATTTAACTTTCTCCGGTGACGACCAACTACATTACAACACGTCGTAACCATGCTTCAGGTGGTATAGCCAACATTAAATTACAAAACAAGCCGTTTGGGCTTTGAATTAAAATGTGCAATTATTTCCTCGTTGTTCAAAGAGTCTGCGTGCAAGTTCGTTTTTTTATGAATATTTTGTGAATTGTGGACATCGATGATTAAGCATGTCGTTATTCGATGCGCAACAGAAAAAAGTCTTTCAGCAGTGCATGTTGTTGGTAAAGTTCTCTCCCGGATCAGAGCGACTTTTTGTGCTATAATACAGCGTTGCGTGCAATAAACTCACATTCAGTCAGGCAAAGTAAAGGTCTCATTGCCTAGGATGTCAATCAAATTAATCAAGCTCTGGCCACGAATAAAATAAGGCTATTTCGTTATTTTAAGATTTTAGACGACGGGTTAGTAATTATATTATACATGGTTAATTATAGCCTATTCAAGTCAATGAAATAATAACTTTAATAAAAAAATATGTTCGTAAGAATGTGGTGGGCCAGTGAAAAGCAGCTGTAGTGTATACTGTTTAATAATCAATTTAAATGATGTCATAAATAAAAAAGCGACATTAATTCCCGCCCTCTCATGGTAGGTACGCACAGTGATCTGTAGGATATCTGTAAAAACGCAATTAGAGCCAATGTTATGTAAAAGTAGTGTTGCCTAAATGGCATTGCATTTTTCGTTTAATAAAAATATACGGAAAGTGGGGCTGTGTGTGTAGCGCCTTTAAGCTTGTGTCAACTGCTGCTGGTGAGGGAGAGTGCGCATAAGTGCGCAAAGCCGGTATAGATTGAACCAAAAGCAAGTTCATATTATTAATGTTTCTTTAACGATACTTATCGAAAATGTATTTAATTTTACCCCTCGAATATAATTTTTTTGTTGCACCATTAAGAAATCAGGGCACTAGAGCCCTGCAATACTTTGTAATAAAATAACATTCTAAACCGTTTTTTTTTTCTAGAAAACCTTTTTCAGAATATTTTGTTTAATACGTAACACAAAAACGAAAAAATATAAATTTTGTTCAGAGTGAACCGATTGGATTTTTTTTTCGTTTTTAAGCCCTGGGCATGAACTCCACTAGTGGCACACAGTTGTAGAGTGCTCCTCCAGTTTTACCGACTTACACAGAAGACTTTTCTCTGACTAACCTGTTACACAAGTCAACTGAAGTTTCACCTATACATGCCCTGCTCTATATGTATAAGTCGTTACGGTGACACTTCAGTATAGGAACCAGTTCTCACTAGTTGTTTATTACCATGCTTATTTCTAACACATTGGATGCTCATTAGTACTTATAAAGTACATATTCTACATCCCTAATCCTACCCAACAATAAACTTAACTAACTTACTTTAGAATTTTATGTTTTTTTGAGGGAATAAAATGATTAATGCTTTTGTTAATAGTGAGAATTTAACCTTAAAATAAAGCCTGTAAGGCACATTTTGAAGGGGCTACTGTATTTGTCATCATTTTTATGCATTCATTTGTTTTTCAAAGTATGAACGCTTGCAACAAAATCTAAAAAACGAGACCTCCTCCATTTCTTATGATGTCTATGGCATACTTCAGGTTTTTTTTGTGTGAAGGATTTGTTTTGGCTGGGAAAATCAACAAAAACGTGACATTTCTGCACTCTTCTGAGAGTTGTTTATTTATTTTATTGCTTGTATAGTGTTCAGGATAATTAATTCAAGCTATAGTCCCACATAAGTCATTACTTGTGAGCTAAAGACTGGGCCAAAAAACCAAGGCCTCCGAATGACAAAACAATGTTCCATTTTTACAGCTGAGACTTGTGCCTTTTTACTTTGGCACATATTTAGAGAGGTTATCATGTCTGCAAGCAGTGAACACTGTAAAGGCACAATATGCAAGCTATTTTCATTGAAATATATCCTAAACCCTCAATTTCCCAAATTTGGTTTTATAGAAAATTGGGAAACACCAAAGACGCTTTAATATTTTGTTTATTTTTCATTGCACAGAGCACCATTATAACAGAACCAAAACTGTATATAGTATGATAAAACAGCACTGATTTCACCCACCCAATTGCTTCAATGGTCTCGTTTTGCTTTGACAGCTTTCAGCTTTACTCTGCTTCATACTACAGTTATAATAAGAGGTTTTGAATACTTTAGCTAATCCTTGAACATGATTTCTGCAGGTCTCCCGTATGATGTAATCAAGATGAGATGACAACTGTTATGATTACACACTCAGTCATGGCATCATTAAACTACACCTTTGTTTGTTGTGAATACGTTCCTTCTAGTGGCATAGTTGTGTAATTACATTTTGTGCCTTTTGATGGACTGTTTAACCGAAGTAAACCATAATAAATTAATTCTCAAATGTAACAAATGAGACTTTTACGTAACGGATAGTGTACACTCATTCACTTGTTATATAAAGGCCGTTTGTATTGCTAATATGTGTTTTTTAATACTGTATGTACTATTTAACTCTACCATTAAGGGTCACTACTCAGTTTGAACTATTTGTGTTGTGTGGTTTGTTTGCACTCTCTTTTCAATGGCTGACTGTCTCTCTGCTGTTTCAACACAGATTTGTTTGAGAGTGAGCACATTCACATCGGGAAAAAAGGTAAAAATAACCTGTTTTAGTCATTATCATGACGTGCATACTTGTTTAATACTACTCTATCACTGAGTCTTGTGGAGAATATTTGTGTGATATTTGCCATTCCATTTACCTTCAACTAATACAATCTGGTCAGATTTTGAAGGCAACCTTGATGTAGCATCCACTGCCTATTATATACCACAATCCTATGCATCTAAAAGAATAAAATGGTGTCAGTTTTTATCTTATAAATCTATGAGGAAAAAGTATTTTTCTACTGTATATACAGCCGAGGGCAAAATTATTAGCCCTCCTGTGAATGATAATAATGTTTATAATAATAATAATAATGTTTATTATTTTTTAAATGTTTCTCTATGGAGTGAGGAAATTTTCACAGTATTTCTGATGATATTTTTTTCTTCTAGAGAAAGATTTGTTATCTTATTTGTTTTATTTTGGCTAGAATAAAATATATATTTTTAAACTTTTTAAAACCATTTATAGGTCAAAATTATTAGCCCCCTTGTGCAATATATATATTTTTTGATTGCCTACAGAACAAACTATCATTATACCACAACTTGCCTAATTACCTTGCCTATTTTAAACTTGCCTAGTTAATCGAATTAACCTAGTTAAGCCTTTAAATGTCACCTCAATCTGAGTACTGGTATCTTGAAAAATATCTAGTCAAATATTGTGTGCTGTCATCATTGCAAAGATAAAACAAGTCAGCTATTAGACATTAGTTATTAAAACTATTGTGTGTAGAAAAAGCTTCTCTCTGTTAAACAGAACTTAGGGTAAATTATTAAATAATTAAATTTTTACTTAATAAATAATAATTAATACTTTTATAAATTATTAGTTAGAATAATTAATAATTCTGCTAATAATTCTGACTGTATTTATTTTTTACTGTATTATATTTTTATAGTTATTCAGTAAGGATGCATTAAAATGATCGGAAGTGTTTGTAAAGACTTATAACATCCATTAAGAATGCTGTAAACGTTAATAGAAAAACAAACTATTATATGAAGCAGCTATTTTTGATATTTGATAATGTTACTTGAGCATGATAAAAACATATTTCTAAAAGATCACATAACCCACAAAGCATTATTAAACACAAACTTTAAAACAGGTATTAAATATGTGCTTGGTTTTCTCGCTTTAATTTGTTGTCTATCAGTAGACATGATGTTATGGGTCATTTTAGGACGTGTCCTTATGAATGACTTGCTGCCTGTTTAGTTACTGGCAGAACTTGGCTATGGGCACTTAAATAGCATAGTAAATAGCATAAGGGTTGCTCTCCTGTTTTTCTGCATTCTGCAGTGGTGAGCAAGCAGGACAGTGCAGCGGCGCAGCAGTACAGCAGGCAGGGCTGCCCTACAGGCCTCAGGGCCCAGCTCTGGAGCCTCATCCTGAACACCACTAATGATCCTGAGGTAAGGATGACTAAAGTTTGTAAGAAAGGGAATATCATTGAAATGTCTTTACATTTTTTTAAACATCTTTTGAAAAGGGCAAAAAGCTTAAGCAGCAGTGCTTAGATTAGTGCTGGGCAAAGATTAATCGCAATTAATCGCATCCATACAAAAATTTTGTTTTGACATAATATATGTGTGTGTATTATAGAAATGTACAGTATTATGTATATGTGAAACACACACGCACATAAAAACTAAACAATACAAAACAATTTTGTTATATAGATGTTTCAATTTATATATAATTTATATCATATACACATACATTTTATATCTAAATATTCATTCATTCGTTGTCCTTCGGCTTAGTCCCTTTATTCATCAGGGGTTGCCACAGCAGAATGAACCGCCAACCTATTCAGCATTTGTTTTACGCAGCGGATACCCTTCCAGCTGCAACCCATACTGGGAAACATCTATACACACTTATTCTCACACACACACACACACACACACACACACACACACACACACACAACTGTTACACACACAATTATGCCAACTGACCCAGCTGGGACTTAAACCAGCGACCTTCTTGCTGCTGAGGTGAACCACTGAGCCACCGTGTCGCCTATCTCTAAATCTAAATAAGCGTTTTCTCAAATACATGCATGCATGTGTGTATTTATATATA
The DNA here is from genome assembly GCA_903798205.1 of Danio tinwini. Lineage (NCBI taxonomy): Eukaryota > Metazoa > Chordata > Actinopteri > Cypriniformes > Danionidae > Danio > Danio tinwini. Next base: position 53,740 of record CAIGQZ010031381.1, on the reverse strand, counting down.
CAGTACATAATAAATATACACAGTACACACACATATGCAGTATACAATGTTTTATTTTAGATGTGATTAATCATAAGTTTTGCCCAGCTAAATAATAATTTTAATTAATAATAAGAAATGTTTAGTCTGTCTTATTAACACACTTGGTTTAGATAACCAGATCTTTAGAAAAGGCCACCGGGCCACTGGCCTGCCTTGCCTGACTGACAGTTACTTTTGCCCGGTTGAAAATGCTTTCCCAGTCCGCCCCTGCTCCCTACTATCTTTGTATGTGCAATTTTTACTTAACTTCGGACACTACAATTGTCATCACTAAGTTGCACACCAAAATGCATTTTAAAAGAAATCTATATTCTATTTTCAAACTGGAGTCATGGCAAAATCTCCCAATTAGAAATCTGAAATGATAAAAGAAACATAAAAAAATGTGTAAAATGATGGGTTGTGAGGACTGGGATTTGGAACAGCTTGCATATTGGAATGGTTTTTGAATGATTGTAATATGCAATAATGCTGCTAAAAATTAGCACCTTAAACATAAGGGCTCAAATAAAACATTTTATCAAATTAATTACATGATGTGCCGATTAATTCATAACATTTAAAGAGATAGTTAATAATAAATAAAAAATAAAAACTGTGCTTACTATTTACTCTCATTCAAGTGGTTTCAAACTTTTATGAGTCTCGTTATTCTGTTGAACACAAACACGAGCTGAAAATCTGTAACCAATGACTTCCACAGTACGCAGTTTCATTGGCAGAAGTCAGCTTCAACACTCGCAATGAGTTCGTAGGATATCTGCTTACAATCTCAAAACAGCAACACTTATACTCTCGCATATGTATATATATATATATATATATATTTTTTTTTTTACAAAATATCTTCTTCTGTGTTTAACACAAGGGAAAAAAGGAGGTTGGAACAAGTGGAAGAAGCGTAAATGACATTTTTTTAAGTTTTTGGATGAGCTATAAATGTTGGATGAGAAAGTTACTCACAAAATAATACTTAAAATAATGTTTGATCAAGATTGAATAAATCTAAAATAAAAAAAAAACTTTTAATATAATTTTTACAGACCATAATCCTTGGACTTATGCTACAAATTTGTGGAGAAGATGGGTGGGACAGAGCAATATGCATTAAAATATGAACATTATTTTCTTTCATAATTAAATAATCTAATTGACATGCTAAATTATTAGCCCTATAAAATATAAAATGTAAAAAATGTATAACACTTTTTTATAGAATTGCAATTGTAGTGTACTGTACATCATATACTTTCTCTCTCTTTTATACACATGCACAAATCCTGCACAAATCCTCAAACATATGTAAAGCTACCATAAATATTTATGGACATTTAAACAAATGAAAGGATTTGTATATCTTAATTGACATTTATGGCTCTTGTTGTGAACATGCTCCAGAACCGACGTTTTATGGGTATTTATTTGTACTTATCGGGTGCTTTCATGGCTGAAATATTCCACATGCTGTGTGTATTACAGCTTCAGATTACTAGTAATAAAAACATTGCACTTTTTTGTGAGGGTTAATGGAAGTTAAAGATTAGAAGTGAGTTTTTTTCACTGTACATTCTGAAGCTGATCTTGAGCTAAATGACACTGTTCTCTTTTTATTTACTTTCACTGGCCGCTTACTTTATTAGCTACATTGCGAATTACTGGCACTGATTGCACTCCATTTTGCCAAAAGTGCTTTAATTAGCAACGTTTTTTGGGTCACACTTTATTTTAATGGTCTGTTTGTTGAATTTAAGTTGCATTGCATCTACATGCCCACTAATTCTTATTAGATTATAAGTAGACTGTTAGGTTGGGGTTAGGGTTAGTATAAGTTGACATGCACTTCCAAAGTTTCTTATAGTCTGTTAAATGTATCAACGTATCAATGTATCTGTTAAATGTATGAACTGTATCAACGTATATTTATCAGACAGTCTACTAATACTCAAATGGACCATCAAAATAAAGTGTTACCAGTTTTTGTTTAAAAAGCAGATCAATCTCATTGAATGTTTACCTTTTAATGCAGATAATCTTCACAGAACTATCGAGAATGTAAAACTATAAAATCATGGGTCTCCCTTGACAGTTTGTTTCTGATTTTGTGCACCAGTGCAGACAGTAGTTCGATCCCCTCTTTCTCCCCTGCTCCGCCGGCTATACCCACTCCTCCTTCTGCTTGCAGAGCTCCACGCCCATCATGACACACTTTTTTATTTTTATTTTTTTGAGGTAGACTTGAACTGAAAGAAGGTGGTTACATGGGGTGAGGGGGGGGGGGTTAAATCACATTTTGATGCTTGGTTTCAATTTCAGCTGATCATTTGTGTTGGTGAGCATTTGACAGAACAGGTGTAGTGCAGTATTTTTTTAATATAGATTATGTTCTTCTAGTAAAGCAGAGGATTTTAAATTGCTTGGAGAACTTGTTACTTAAAGTCTTCCAGAGAGTATGCTACTGTATTTAAATGAACAAAATAGTAACATTATCTCAGCCAACACGTGGTCACTAAAGGAAATGCTTTGCAGTTAGCAAGTGTTGAAAAATAATTGTCGATTTATAAGGGTGTACTCACACTAGGCACGGTTGTCCCCCATCCCCTCTCCCCCTCGGCCCATACTCACATTGCATTTTTTGCCTTCCGAGCCTGAGCATGCTTACACCAACGATGATTCAACTGTTCAGTTGAACAGAAGAGAAGTGCTCTCGCTCAATAGACTGAACATTGCTTGAGTTATGTCATTTTGTATTATTTTGAGTCGTTTGAGATGCAGTGACATGCAGTCAAATCTTTTGTTGAACAGATGCACCACTTTTGACACTCATAAATGTTCACAAAAGTCATCATGCTGCAGGTATTTGCTGAAGGTGCAGCTGATGTGCAGTGAGGGGTTTGCATCTTTAATAAAGTATGACAGTTTGTTTTCATTGAAAAGTAAGAATGATTATTAAATCAATATGAAACAGTCCCTCAAAAGTGACTTCGCGTGTTCAGTTTTGGGCTCAGGCACGCTTTGCACTCATACTACAAGCCTATGACCACCTTTTTCAACCGAGCAAGGGCTGGCCAACTGAACCACACCTGGGCCCAATTCTGAGCACTCACACCTGTCAAACAAACCTGGAAATGGGGGTCAAATGTGACTGGGCATGATTCTGATAGCCTAGTGTGAGTATACCCTAAGGTTTAGCAGCCCAAATTGAGTGGTGGAGAAACCCCAAAACATGAACGTTTTACATTTAATAAGAAGTGATGTCATAACAGATTGCTGGTCTTTTGAAGTGTTAGCGGCATTCCCAGAAAATAAGAGGTGGTGTTTATGAATACTATTAATCTGAATGCACATTTTGAAAAATCAACTGCATACTGTATGTGACAATGCTTTTTAATGGGTTTACTATGAATCACTTCAGGGGGATGATCGGAAGTGCAGGTGGTAATTGACAGGTGCTGTCCAGTCCTTTTTATCTACAGATGATTTGTGTTTTTCAGATCAAATATTAGTTGGATTTAGTAGAGCTTTAGTATTCAGTTTCAGTATGGAGGTCACAAGAGTGCCAGTTAATTACACTCATCTGTGAACAGACTCTGTGTCTGGTTGTATGGAGGTAGGAGTATGCCCCGTTTTACCAGTGAAATGTGTATCCTTTGTTTTAGGTTACAGTTTGGCTGGAGGGAAAATGGTACCTTCACTGGCACGCAGTTGACAGAGCATAGTTCTGATGAATTGTCTCAGAAATATTCAAATGTCTTTATTGTTTGCGTAATTACACTTGCTCAAAGTAAGATAAGATGGGGTGGCTTTATCTGAATTTTTTTTTTATATATGTGTAGACCAGAATGCCTGAAGACAAGTTCCATTTTAATGTGGTTATGAATGCGGTTGTAGTGAGTGACAATAAAGGGTTCCTATTTTGTCATTTATTTGCAAGGTGTTAAATAGGTCTGATGTCCCCACATAATGTGTCTGTGAAATTTCAGTTCAAAATACCCTGTTATATGCTGTTAAAAATGTTCAATTTTTGGGTCAGAGGAAATTGTAGCTGTTTTGTGACTGTGCCTTTAAATGCAATTGAGTCGGTGCCCCTCCACTATTGTTTGGGCTTGTCCATTTCTTCAGCATCAGATGCCACATAAACACTACACAATAGGTGCGTTCGACTTCATGCAGCGCAGATCGATCGGAATCTGTCTTAAAGTGATGCATGCCGGTTAGAAATTTTGTCCACCTTGACGATGTACCGACGCCACATGACTGTCACATGTGGCATCAAAGTACCGCGACAGTGCTCCGAGATCAGATGACTGATTCAGCTGGTGCAGCATTGGAAGAGCAACTGCAGGAGCTGCAGTGACAACACCAATATTACATGATTGGTCGAGTTCACCACATGACAACAACCATGTGCGTTTCAGGTTTATTATTGGACAACTTGCATCTCACAAATATCCAAACAAACAAATTTATATGCCATCTCTATCTTGTACATATCATGCTTATTTAAATATTATACTGCAGTAGGCCAAATCATTTTATTTGTTGAATAATTTGTTTATAAAAGCTAGATTGTGAGGTTTGTTTTTGACCATTTTCATACAGACCCTTTACTGTATACAATTCCATGTACCATTTAAATTAGATATTTTGATCTCAATGAGATCAATTTGATATCATTGATCATGCCACCCCCATAACGTTTTCTTAGCAAATTGATATAAATAATTATTCTAAAAAATAGTTATATAATAATTTACATATTTATAAAATAGTTTTATCCTGTTAAGCCTTTTACAGAAATGTAAAAGTAACATTGATATATAGCATTTCCAGTGAAATTTCCACTGAAAGTGTAGCTCACTTATTTTGGCAATATCCTTTTGTTCAATCTTTATGGATGTGATTGGATTAATAAATAAATAAATAAATCATTGATCTCACCATGGGATCTGTCATTATGCAGCAAACTACGAGCCCCGGGGTGTCTGGCCTGACAGCCTCGTTTTCAGTTTCGCCCTCACCTGCGCTCGGCTAATCTTGTTGATTGTTGGCTACAGCCGTGATTCAAGTCGAACGCACCTATTGACAGACACAGACAGCAAACACAAATACCAGTGGAAGACTGAACTAGTAAGTTTCCCATTGATTATGTAGTTATTGTGGAGTTTATTCAGCCTTTTGCAACTATGAATAAATACACAAATGCCAGTAGTTTGCTGTACACACATACGCACGCACATGCGTGTTTAACATGTTTAAAAACATTCTCTTTTTTGCACATGTACACACCAATTAAACATGATTTATTGTCCACAAACCGGGACTCCAGAATCCCAGTTCCTGATTTAATTTTAGGATATAAAAGAAAGACTTTATGTCTAATATGATTGTGTACACACTATACTACATGCATTTCTATCCAAATAGCTTCCGAAGGTTGATTTTGATTTTGAAGGTTGATCCTGACAGTTGCCCTTAACAGTAACTCATGCAAAGCTAATTGATTTCACAATTATTTAAACTGGCTGAAAAACCTGAACTTTAAATCATCTTCTTTTTAGTGAAAGGGTGTCTACTGATGTGGAAGTAACTTCTGAGGATGAGTGGAATGTTGTTTATCCAGTTGTAGTTTCTCAGTAATTCTCCGGTAGGCACTATTACTGTCACATATTCAAGTGTTGTCAGGACATTTTGCAGTGACAAACACCTACAATTGGATTTTACAGTTTTTTTTTGTGACATGGTGTAATTTTGTAACATTGTCCATGTTTGCTAGTAATTAACCAAACCAGGTGATTCTACCAGCACCTCTAATCCACATTCCCATCATAGGCAACTTGAGCATGTGATTGTGGATTTTGTTGGTCTATTATCTTAGGCCAAGTCTAGCAACCAGTTGTTATTTACATTTATGTCTATAGCTACTAGATAGATGCATCATAATGCTTCCTAAAATCACAGCTTTAGATTGCCCTATTATGGATTTTGTATGCTGGGTTTTAGCAGCCTGATCTCACGAGAAAATGTAAGTATTTTCCGTTTTGTCAGTTTACTGGCTAATTCGTACGAATTCATACGTACAAGTTCAGTCGTATGAAAATGTACGATTTTAAAAAGGAAGCGTGGCATCCAAGCCCACCCCTAAACCCAACCGTCATTGGGTGATGAACAAATTGTACTAAATTGTACGAATTAGATCGTACGAATTCATACAAATTAGCCACTAAATCACAAAGTTACGAATTGCCATGAGATAGCGTTGGTTTTAGAGATCTCCAACAACAGGCTAAATGCATGCAAAATCAAAAAGCCCATTCATTGTCTTATAATATGCACTTTAATGCATATTAAAAGTGCATACTCAGTGATGTGTACAATGATTTGTTTTTTTTTAAACCCCTTAATTGTGTGACGCTAATCTGTGGGGGTTGGTCTTTTGACCCAGACTGTTGTAATTGGTCTCCTGTATGCAGGGCCGGCGCGTCCATAGAGGCGACCTAGGCGGCCGCCTAGGGCGGCATAATAATGAGGGCGGCAAACGCACCCCGCCGCCCAACCCAACGTACTGACTTTCATCCACAACATCAACAGAACACTTGCATAATAGGGGTCTGGCATAATAGTGAGGGCGGCAAACGCACCCCGCCGCCCAACCCAACGTACTAACTTATCCGCAACATCAACCCCCCGTCCTCACTTTATGAACTGGTCATGTTCGTTTTCACTTTCGGGTTGAGGGCGGCGTGCTAGTCCATTGCCTAGAGCGGCAGTTCGGCTTGCTCCGGCCCTGCCTGTATGCAGCATGCTTTGGAATCGAGGCAACAAGAATTCAGGGTATAGAGTATACGTGTGAGCCCAATGCAGGAATACATTCTCAAAGCAAGGCAGCTATGCCAGCATATTTTCTCAAATCCCCCTTTTTTTTCCAAAATGTTTTTGTGCATCGTCTATGCTTGCTGTGCTGGATACAGAGAATAGCAGGTTGTCTGTTTCAAAATGAACATTGAGTAACTAGGCATGGGCCGGTGTAAGATTCTGACGGTCTAATAACCTTGGAGAAAAATATCACGTTTTCCTGGTATTATGATTACTGCTCTAAAACATATTGTTTTTAAATGTCTAGGGGAAAAAAAACAACCCTTTTCCCCGTTTGAACACAATATGTTGTATTTTGAGAAACATTAAAAGTATTTTGGAACAGTAAACATTCATTCATTCATTTACTTTTTGGCTATGCCACTTTATTAATCAGGGGTTGCCACAGAGGAATGAACCACCAATTATCCAGCGTATGTTTTACACAGTTTTGCATTCAGACACACATACTACAGCCAATTTAGTTAATCAATTCCCCAATAGCGCATGTCTTTGGACTGTGGGGAAAACCAGAGCACCTGGAGCAAACCCACGTCAACATGGGGAGAACATGCAAACTCCCCACAGAAATCTCAACTGACTTAGCTGGAGCTTGAACCAGTTATCTTCTTGCTGTGAGGCAATCATGCTACCCACTGCGCCACCATGACGCTTTTGAAGTGATATGTTTATGTGTAAAAATAAAATACAACATTTACATAAAAACCATGAATTAAATGAGTGACAGTAAGCGCACTACAAAAATGTGTGCATGTGCAAGTGCAACGGCCAATTCCTGCCTCTGCATGACACACATACTGCATCTGAACCATACACACACTGCAGAGTATGTGAGAAACAGGCATAACCAAATTTTCTGTCAGACAGAACCTGTTAGGCTGACTTTTAAAGTATTTGTATTACTTTGAAAATCTGCACTAGAAATTTCAATATTCCGTACATGCAATTTGAAAGTGGACACTCTAGATTTTGGGTGCATGTATATATATATATATATATATATATATATATATATATATATAATAAACATAATAATAATCTAAACATGAGGACCATGGTGGGTTTTCTTTTACACACAACAAATGTCTCTTATAAATGAGCATAAAAAGTTAGAAAAGCAATCAAATGCTTTTATTACAGGTTTGTGCATTTTTTAAAGTGACACCTCTGTTATTTAATGTGATCAAACAAAAAATCTAAATGAGATTCATTCGCTGCTCTTTAATCTGAATGCTTAAACCATACAGTGAAGAAAAGGTTATTAAGATTTGATAACAGGCTAAACTGTTATTTTAGCTTTTTTCTAAAAAACAAAAACTAAACATTTTTCTGACCATTTCACAGTTTATTTACAATGAAATCGCTCCAGATGAACAAATTTAGCAATTTGGGGATTCATAATTTGAGCATTAATAATATAATTAATAAAATGGTAATCAATATTTCATATAATTAGCCTACACATTTGTTTTTCTACTGTCTGTCTTCACTTAATATCACAAAATGATGATTCAGTGCAGACAATCCCACAAATGTTTATTTATTTATATTTTCAGTCTATTTTGAAGTATTTAATTTAATTATTTTCTTGATGTTATTTTACCATAGTCCCTGTAAATACTGGAAATGCGAATTAAATCAAAAATACCCCCCCTCCAATTCAAGAGTTCACACTTAGATGTTGCTTGATGCTATTAGCAGGTTTGGCATGCTGTCCCGGGAGAGAACCCTGAGCTCGGAGATAATTGAGCCCAGGGCTCCCACCTGGTCGATTGAGCATGTAAGGGGAGTACGAGATCAGGTAGTTCTCGAGATCTCCCCGTGATAAAGGAAGAAAGACGGAGAACAGGTGGATGGGGGGGGGGGGGGGGGTTTTT
>CAIGQZ010031381.1:29601-44848 GCA_903798205.1 Danio tinwini | reverse complement strand
GGGGGGGGGGGGGGGGGGGGGGGGGGGGGGTTTCTTCGGAATACGAAGATAAGGGAGTAAATTTTACTAGGCTACTTATAGTGAGTTTGGGTTCATCTGATTGGCTAACTAATGATTGTAGATGAGAGACCAGCTGCAGTCAATCATATCACATGCTCCTCTCGAAATTAGTTTATGAAACTTCACTTAACTACTCATTTAAAACTCAACACCCTAGTTTTCCATGCACTTTCTACAATTCCTAATTCCTGACACCAGATAATTAGATTGTTATTAAATATTCACACATCTACTAAACACCATCATTGTAACACACATGTGTCACGATCACCAGCGATCCTCTCCCCTCAGATCGCTGGTAAACACACAATCACAAGAACTACAGATCTTCTGTGAGATGGACTACATATTCAGTCATGCCACACGCACACACCTGATCCTAGTCACCTTTGATTGCACTCTCACAGCTGTAGCCTCTCAAGCACTGATACATGGACTATTTAGTGAGCACCCAAACACACAATGTTGCTGAGTCTTGTTCATCTGTATAGAGTGACATCACAACGCGGTTCCTGGTTTGTTTATCTGTGTTTGATCCTTGCCACGTTTATTGTTATATTCCTGTCTGCTGCCTGTCTTTGACCATCTGCCTGCTATTTTGACCATGACTCTGGATTGCCCTTATACATCGGTTTGCTACTGTTCTGATTATTGCTTGCCTGACCATCCTTTAATAAATCCTGCAGTTGGATCCTCACCCTTGTTGTCAGTGTCACATCTCCCCGAGGTTACAATATGACACTGAAGTGATGCAATAAACATTAATTCATTAAACCCTGTTGTGCATAACTGCTAAAAAAAACAAGTATTGAAAAAGTTGTTAATTTACAGTTATTGAATGTACTTTTAACCAACTAACACTTTTTTTTATTGTATTATCTGATGTTAAGATAATTTCCTGTAATGTATGCCAGTCAATCATATTTTATTCCACTATAAATGATGTGCAATGAGCTAAATGCACAGCAAGTGTTTTTCTTCAAGACGCTTCTCACTTGCTTTTCATTTGATGCACTTGATCTCAATCACTGTCACTGGCAGAGCGGTGATCAAAAAAAAATACTAAAAAGGTAGGAGCTACACTGTGTCCCACCCTCTCTTCATGTTTCTGTTGAGATTACGTCAAACATCGAAGAAAAATGCACATTTCAAAGCATTTCATGGGACTTTTAAACATGGTGATTTTTATAATGGCTTGACAGTTCACCAGAAGCACCTGAGCTGCCTTATTCAAAATTAAAAGACCCCATTAGGACCCTGCTCAGGCCTTAATCTAAGCCCTAGCCCGGCCCTGGCCTGAGACATAGGTTGTAGCACTGCCCTTGTCTAACAGCTTATACTGTCATTAAATAAGACCAGACTTGTATTGAACGGAAAGTTGATGTTTTTTTCGCTTCAGTTTTTTTTGTTTGGAGTTTTTTGTTTGTTTGTTTTTTTTAAATATAAGTTTGTTTTTTTTTTAAGTGACATTGATATCCAAATGGTATGTGGTCCACTATGAGTTTACTCAACTTACAAGTTGTGCATTGTGTATAACCAGTTGGCTCATCATTTAAAGTGGCCACTATTTGAAAAGTTGACCAGAGGTTTGCCTTCTAGCCCTTTTCACAGTTTTAAGTTCGCTATTGGCAATTTTTTCTCTTTATGTTCTCCATTGCACGTGGCTGGTAATCTTGATGTCCAACGCAATACTGGCGGTTCCGGATCGCACGCATTAGATCTCATTAAACTTGTTTTAACATTTGCCCTCTGCCTGGCCCTAGGGGCATAAAAAAAAGTTGGGCCTCAATGGGCTCAGGCTCAAATGAAGGGCTCTAATCCCCATACATGTACCCCATTTTCATTCTCGCAGATCTAGCATGGTACCTTTTAAAATGTAAAAAAGAAACCTCAAATTGGACTCTTGTTTAGACTAAACAGTCAAATTAGGTCTTAAAAGGGACCTATTATGCAAAAATCCCTTTTATACGGGGTTTAAATTCAGTTATCTGGCAACAGTATGTGAATATAACCAGCTACTAATAGTAAACCTTTATTAATTGTATTTTTTATAATGATACTTGATAAAAACAGTCTGCAGAAACACTTTGATTGACATTCTCTCTTTGTATGTGTCATCAGTGTGGGAAAGCCAGGTCCATTAGTGACAATCTCTCTCTCATTAGCATAGGAGGTTAGTCTTGTTTTTGAATCTGCCACTATGCTGACACATAGGCCTTTGTAGTGCCACCCTTTTTTGAAAAGAGCACAATCTCATTTGAATTTAAAGCGACAGTCACCAAAATGGTACAATTAGAATCTAAGCCTAAAAGGGGTGATTTCAAAAAAAAAATATATATATATATATATATGTGGGGTATTTTTACATACACACTCTAGGGACATCAGATACTTATTTTACATCTTGTAAAAAGTTACATAATTATAGGTAATAGGTCCCATTTAAATGCATAATCAGTCTTAAATCAATGAGCTACTTGTGTGGCAGAAATGACAGAGCAGGTGCCCGCTGTGAATTATTTTCCCTGGGTGTCTAATAGCTGCCACTTGTAGACATAAATCAATGTCTTCCATATGCCTGCAATGTCATTGAGCCTACATTATGGCAGTGAAGCGGCATCTGGAGAATGTACCTACTCCATGTGATAATAAGAAGACAAACACCCGGCGTGGGGCGAGACAATTTAAACAAGTAGTGCAGTTCCTCACACTTTGAACTGGTAGGTGTTAGCAGGACAGGAGTTTGTGGGATGACAGAGGGGAAATAATAAGAGCTTTAAATGTTTCGGATGGAACTATTATGTAACTGCTGTCTGGGTGACAGTGACCAGCTCACATGCTTATCTTTCTAGAAGAATGGGAGGAATTATCCTGTCCCTTTAGGTAACAGGAGAGGAATGGGATTTTCGGAGTTGATAATGATATTAGCAACCACAGCGGTGGATGATGTGTTTCCGTTTGTTAGAATAGCAAGCTGCAGTTTTGTCATATGTTGCTTTGTACAGCTATTTGGATTCTGATTAGATCCCAATGTAGTTATTGATTATCAACTGAAACAAAAACACATTTCAAAAATGGTTCCAACACTATAATTTTTCAGTGCTTTTATTGTTAGTCATATAGACCCCTTTTTTGTTCGTAATAATCCTTGGTGTGAACAAGAAGTCTACTATGATGAAGTTGTTAGTTTGTTTGCTATTATAATTGCAGTTTCAATGCATACATTTGAAGGCAGAATAAATGGACGTTTTAGAACCAATCAATCAATTAATTAATATGTTTAAAGATTTAAAATTGCAAATTAATGTAAGGAATATACACTCACCGGCAACTTTATTAGCTACACCTTTCTAGTACCGAGTTGGACCCCCTTTTGCCTTCAGAACTGCCCTACTCCTTTGTAGATTCAACAAGTGACTGGAAATACTCATCAGAGACTTTGCTCCATATTGACATGATGGCATCACACAGTTGCTGCAGATTTGTCGGCTGCACATCCATGATGCCAATCTCCTGTTCCACCACATCCCAAAGGTGCTCTATTGCATTGAGATCTGGTGACTGTGGAGGCCATTTAAGTACAGTGAACTCATTGTCATGCTGCCGTAGCCCATCTGCCTCAAGGTTGGACGTGTTGTGCATTCAGAGATGGTCTTCTGCAGACCTTGGTTGTAGCGAGTGGTTATTTGAGTTACTGTTGCCTTTCTATCAGCTGGAACCAGTCTGGCCATTCTCCTCTGGCTTCTGGCATCAACAAGGCATTTCCACCCACAGAACTGCCGCTCACTGGATATTTTATCTTTTTCAGACCCTTCTCTGTAAACCCTAGAGATGGTTGTGTGTGAAAATCCCAGTAGATCAACAGTGTCTGAAATACTCAGACCAGCCCGTCTTGCATCAACAATCATGCCACGTTCAAAGTCACTTAGAGCCCCTATTATGATTTTTTTTTTAAATTACCGTCCATGCAGTGTGTAACACAGCTCTAAGTGAAGTGAAATATCAAGCTAAGGCTTAAATTTGAAAGTGCAAATTTAAGTTACAAACTGTTGATTCAACTATAAAAGAGTCGATAGTAATTTGAATAAATCGCTGCGGTAACGAATCTTTAACAGTGTCAGAATGATGTTGATACGGAACTTAAGCCCCGCGCATTTGCTGCGCACGCAGACCCAGGAAAATTGAAACCCCCAGCCTCGCCCACAAACACTGTAGAAAGAAAAAGAGGAAGACAAACACTGTAGCAGATCCCAGATGAATCATGTCATGAAATGAAGTGTAAGGGAAAGTTACTGTTATTTTCATCTACCCAAAAAGCCTGTGAAGAATCAGTGGTTGAAGTTTATTTTTGCAAAAATACCTCAGCATTATAGCACCAGCCTTGTGCTGTGTTTTCCATAATTTTTCTGACAAGTGCTTCAGCAATCTACACATTTACAACGGGGGATTCGTCGGCCGTTTGTTAAAGGAAGGATCAGAAAAGACTATTGATGTATGGGACTTTGTCAGAGCTTGACAGGAGCTTTACATTACACAGTTCATGGACCAGTTTCTTCCTCCATTTCACAAGTGTAAGTAAGTGCGATTAAAATGGTTGCCTCCTTGTTTTCTCTACCTTGCAAATTCTCTATTTAATTGTGTTTTGTTACTTGTGACTGCTTCACGCCACTTATTGTGTACTGTTTATATTCTCATATCGTGTCTTAAATGCGTTTTTTGAGCTCGCAATCCACTGCCATTTGTCGTTGCTAAGGCCACCGTCAGCTGTTCCTACACACATGCCGATGTCAAGTTACAAAATAGTTCAGCTTTTGCCACTGTGTGCATTAATACTAAATGTGTGTCACTGTTTTTACTTATGGTTAAGAATAGAGCATTATGCTGGTGTTTAACTGCATTGCTTTAATGTACTCCTGCATTGGGCTCACACATACTCTCTGCGCTCTGACTACTTCAAAATTGTTGATGATCCGTGAGCACAGATTCGGCACAGATTAGCATCGCGCTAAGAAGAGGTTTGGGAACAAATGAATCGCTGAACGAATCATATGGAAGTCTTGGGATAATTAGGTCAAAATAAATGCATATTATACGACAATGAAAATGTTTTTTGACCTTGCATGCATATCAGCCTGTTGTTGGAGACCCCCAAAACCAAAATATGACCTTTTTAATGCATAATAGGGGCTCTTTAAATCTTTTTTCTTCCCCATTCTAATGCTCGGTTTGAACTGCAGCAGATCATTTTGACCATGTCTACATGTCTAAATGCATTGAGTTTCTGCCATGTGATTGACTGATTAGAAATTTGTGTTAACGAGCAGTTGGACAGGTGTACCAAATAAAGTGGTTGGTGAGTGTACTGTATAATCAAAGGTCTTGCGCAAAATGACAAGTGTCTCAAAGGTGTGTTGATTAAGTTAACTAAATCAGGATTTTTTATTAAAAAAAAAAAACAACAACAACCTTTTCTAAAGATTCACCCAATAGTTACACGAGCCCATTCAATGCAAATTAGTTCACATACAAATTTGTTCACACAAATTGGGAAAAAGTGCTAATTTGATACTTAAAATAATTGTTAGAAATAGCAGAGTAATGGTTAATGAATCAATAAAACAATAACTGAGTAATTATTAAATCCCACTTACATGGGTGGAGTGGTAGATAGTTGTTACTTCAACAACATTATAATCTCCAAATTATGCTTTTGTTTTAACCCTAGAAAATCTATTTACTTCCATCTTTGTTCAAAGTCATTTAGGTGTCTAATTAAATTCAAGATAGAAATTGATGTTACGATTACATATAAAAGACTCTAAATCCTGAACGTGAAATTAAGTTATATGCACTTTTTCCAAGCATGATATTTGTGAATATATTTTACTTCACTTTTTTGAAGTCTACATGCAAAGACAAAGTTGCGTGGTAAAACTTTCAAAGAGAATCTGAGATGTATCATGATAGCTTGTTTTTGGAGCCATGTAATTACTCAAATTTTGCTTGATGTGTTGATTTCTTTTTATATCTTGATAACTTATATAGACCATTTCAATTTGTTCATCTTATTAGTCCATGGACATTTCCTGCTTGCTATCAAACTATTTCATAACTGTAACAAGAAGCAATTCAATTATAACTTAAAAAATCTACTTTTCAAGCTGTTTGGACAGACATATGTGTAGGTATAGTGAATATACCGTCATATTGGGGTGATATAAACACACTCAGTCCTTTTTTTCAATTTAACAACATAAAAAAAACAGTGGACCAATTGGAGCTGTTTTGAGATCGACCGCAACTTGACGTAGGAGTGCGCTCTTCCTGCCCACCGAATTGATTGACAGCTGCGTATTAACATGTCTCCATAGTAACGCTCATAATCATATCAACAAGACAGGGCGTGCACAAAGCAACCGGGAGTAAAAGGTCTGTTCAGTTCGCTAGGATCATCAATCATCATCAAATGTGATCAAGAGTGAGTTTTACCAGTTTGCGTGTCTGTGCTGTGTGTATCAGTGTGTGCGTGTGAACTTTGTAACGGTCTTACTGTTGTATTTCTCACAAACGTTACGTGGAATCTTCTTCCTTTATGTCTATCTGCTGTCTGAGGCAGCCGAGGGAGGAGATTAAGGCACACTGACAGGCACGTGGAAACGGTGGGCGTAAAGGACTAGCCTTGAAGGCGCAGTACAAAAAAACTGTTACTTGATGCTCAAAGCTATAAATTAGTAACATATGAAAGCTATAATGAAAAAATCTGACGGGCGTTTTGAGCTGAAACTTTACAGACACATTCTGGAGACACAAAAGACTTAAATTCAATTTGGAAAAAGTAGTAACCTAGGTGCCCTTTAATGTTAAAACAGCTCTCATAATATTATTTATCAATATGTAGCTCTTTTCCCAGAGATGGGTTGCGGCTGGAAGGGCATCCGCTGCATAAAATTGTGCTGGATAAGTTGGCGGTTCATTCCTCTGTGGCGACCCCTGATTAATAAAGGGACTAAGCCGACAAGAAAATGAATGAATGAATATGTGGCTCTTTTTGGATTCTCGGAAACTATAAAAATTCAAAATGTAAAGCAGGAAATACGTTGGGACCATCGTTTTTGTTTACATCTCTCAAAATGGTATATACGACACACTATTAACTTTTTATAAGAATGCATGACATGTAAATCAGCATTCTATAATCTTGCATAAAATGACTAATGAAACAATTCTCTTGCATCAAATCAAACAAATTTAATTTAAATTTAATCAGTGTTATCTTACTATAAAACATATGAACATCTAAATAAACAAACAAACGAATTGCACAACATCTAACGAATCAAATGATTTAAAGCATCTGGTCATAATTGCAGTGATTTCTTCCAGTACAGTCTTTTGTGACATTTCATTTTTTACCCACACATTTTCAGGAGGAAATCCCATCAATTGCAAAAGAAAATGATTGAGCGATTGAAAGCGTTTCTATTAATATGCTTCTTACAATAGCAGTTTAATAAGTTAATTGGTTAGTATAATTAGCTTAGCTGTAATGAGTGGGGTGGCAGGATCTGTGCATAGGTGCTTCTTTATGCATTATGTATTGGCTAATTTAATTCAGCTGACTGAGATAAATGCACTCGTTGTCAATTCTTTTGTTTTTATTTCATTACACAGGACATAACACATTATGAACAGCTCAAGGCCAGAGTTATACACCATAACCTGCTGGTGGACAACCTAATATATAAGGTACATTTACTGTGCATGTTCTTTGTATGCTCCATTTGTTCTCTAAAAAAATATATATTTTCTTGAATAAATTTGGACATTTTAGAAAAACCTTTCTCAAAGACTGATCTCTTCAGGTTTTTTTAATTGGTTTGGGACAATTTTTACAAACAATTGATGCTTTTTCAAAACTTTTAGTATTTGCACTACCTGACAAAATTCTTGTCTCCTATCCAAGTTTTAGGAACAACAAATAATAACTTGACTTCGAGTTGATCATTTGGTATCAGAAGTGGCTTATATGAAAGGCAAAGGCCAGATTATGCTTATTTTACAAAAATAAAATATAGTCATGCCTTGATTTTTAATTATTTAATTAGGATAGTAAGGTCTGTCACTGAACAAAAATAATGTCCAGTATAAAATATAAAGTCATGGTGCAGTGGAAACAGAATGAATATTGTGTATGACTCTTATGAGCCTGGAGGACTGCATCTATACATCTCTGCAATGACTCAAATCACTTATTAATAAAGTCATCTGGAATAGCAAAGAAAGCATTCTTGCAGGACTCCCAGAGATTCTTTGGACTCCTCTTTAATGCCTCCTCTTTCATCTTACCCCAGACATGCTCAATAATGTTCATGTCTTGTGACTGGGCTGGCCAATCCTGGAGCACCTCAACCTTCTTTGCTTTCAGGAACATTGATGTGGAGGCTGAAGTATGAGAAGGAGCGCTATCCTGCTGAATAATTTGCCCTCTCCTGTGGTTTGTAATGTAATGGGCAGCACAAATGTCTTGATACCTCAGGCTGTTGATGTTGCCATCCACTCTGCAGATCTCTCACACGCCCCCATACTGAATGTAACCTCAAACCATGATTTTTCCTTAAGCAAACTTGACTGATTTCTGTGAGAATCTTAGGTCCATGCAGGTTACAGTAGGTCTTCTGCAGTGTTTGTGATGATTGGGATGCAGTTCAACAGATTATGTATCAGAAAAATCTACCTTCTGACACTTTTCCAAATGATCAACTAGAAGTCAAGTTATTATTTGTTGCTCTTAAAACTGGGATTGACGACAAGACTTTTGTCAGGTAGTGTATAGTACTCAGATGCTACCTGTTGTTTTTGTATGGTCATAAACATACAGGACCTTTACTCTTTATTGTTTTCGTAACCAGTAAAGAGTTTGCATGTTCTCCTCGTGTTGGTGTGGGTTTCCTATGGGTGCTCCGGTTTCCCCCACAGTCCAAATGCATGCACTACAGGTGAATTGAATAAACTAAATTGGCCGCAATGAGTGTGTGTGAATATGAGAATGTATGGGTGTTTCCCAGTACTTGGTTGCGGCTGTAAGGGCATCCGCCGCGTAAAACATATGCTGGAATAGTTGCCGGTTCATTCCGTTAGGTGACCCTTGATAAATAAGGGACTAAGCCGTGTTCTGAAACAATGACTGTGGAACGAACTACAATGAAGTCATCCAATTAGGTTTAAAAAAGGAATGACTATTGGTTTGACAAGTGTGATCAGTTCAAAGTTTTGTGCTGACATTTGAAAATAAATTTTTTACCCACATTTAAAAATTTTAAATATCAAGCTTTCTTTATATGATATAACTGATTATAAAATTATCTAAGTATTTTGTTTGCAGTGGTATTATATACTCACCTGCCACTTTACTAGGTACACCTCATGAGTATCGGGTTAGACCCCCGTCGGCCTTAATCCTTCGTGGCATAAATTCAACAAAGTACTGGAAATATTCCTCAGAGATTGCAGATTTCTGCAGATTTGTCAGCAGCACATCCATGATGCAAATCTCCTGTTTCATCACATCCCAAAGGTGCTTTATTGGATTGAGTTCTGATGACTGTAAAGGCCATTTGAATACAGTGATTCGTACTTTATGACATGGCGCGTTATCCTGCTGGAAGTAGCCATCAGAAGATGAGTACACTGTGGTCATAAAGGGATGGACATGGTCAGCAACATTACTGAGGTAGGCTGTGGCGTTGACATGATGCCTAATTGGTACTAAAATGCTCTTCTGCAGACCTCAGTTGTAACGAGTGGCTATTTGAGTTAATGTTGCCTTTCTGGCAGCTGGAACCAGTCTGGCCATCTGCCACTCACTGGATATTTTCTCTTTTTCAGACCATTCTAGATGGTTGTGCTAGAAAATCTTAGTAGATCAGCAGTTTCTGAAATACTCAGACCAGCCCGTCTGGCACCAACAGCCATGCCATGTCATTTAAATCAGCTTTCTTCCCCATTCTGATGCTCTGTTTGAACTGCAGCAGATCGTCTTGACCACGTCTACATGCCTAAATGCATTGAGTTGCTCCCATGTGATTGACTTATTAGAAATTTGCATTAACGAGCAGTTAACCAGGTGTACCTAATAAAGTGGCCCGTGAGTGTATATTACAAAGTCCTATTTTAGTACCTCCGCTGCATGTGTTTCTAATTAAAACTTTTTTTTTCCTCCTTCAGGAAGTAAAACTTACCGCAAGTAATGACGATTACTACTTTGTGTTTGAGGACTACTTATATCAGGTGGGTGTCATGGCTTGTACTCTGTAAATGTTTATGCTTCAGTTTAGCCAGCTAATTACAGTCCTAAAAGTGATTTCATTGTCAAAGAAGAAGAACAGTTTCCCAAGTTATTTTGGACATGGCTTAGATAGATCTTTGCACACAGACTAAACTGTCATGACTCATGCAAAACCAGGCTTTGACTTCATGTACCTAAAACCAGATACATTCAAATAGGACAGGATTTTGTTTCCGTCTCATAGAATGAGGGAATTCATGAGTCATTTCATATTATTGGAGGTTTATTAAATTTCCGCTGCTTGATATTCATTTTCACCACAAAGTCCTACTCAAGTTTAATTTTTTCTCCCATAAAATGGTATATATGAGCCCAATTTTAGATGCCATCAGGGAAGAAGACACTTACTCTCCTAGCCATAAATGGTTAGGAAATCATCAGCAATTAAGTATGATAAGGAAGCGTTTAGAGAGAGATTTGACTTGAGATTTGATTTGTCCCTGGGACAGTTTTTTTTATCTATTTATTTTTTTTATTTTCTCTAATATTAACTCCAGAAACAGCCAATGTTTTGAGCATTACTAGAGCACATTGTGTCATCACCATGGAACAGTTATACAAGTTGCAGGTGTGAGATGATAAAAAGGCCTGCCTGTTTGTAAATATTGGTTTAGTGTGAACTCTGTAGAAAGTTCAAGTATTTCAGTCACCAGGAATTTTAAATATGATGATTACAGGTAAATTTTGTGAAAAAAAAATTGCTCATACTTAATAGGCTTTAATCTAGTAATAGCTGAATTTCTGAACACAGAAAAATGGTAATTTGAGCTCACCATCCAGATTTACTATATGCCTTCTAGCAGAACTATTTAGATCAGGAGTCACCAATCTCTGTGTCCCTGCAGGGTTTAGCTCCATCTTGCCTCAACACACCTGCCTGGATGTTTCAAATATACCTACTGTAGTAAGACCTTGATTAGCTTGTTCAGGTGTGGTTGATTAGAGTTGGAGCTAAAATCTGTATGACACCGGCCCTCCAGGAACAAGTTTGGTGACCCTTGATTTAGATTTTAAAGTTTATTAAAGTTTACATCCCTTTACATTAAGAAAATTAGGTTCAGAGTACACATTATATTTCTCTATATAGTGATAGACTGTATGCAAACAAGTATCTGCATCTGAAAAGGTGTGAACCAAATGGCCTACAGGAACCAAAGAGTTGCGACCCAACCAAACCAGTTGGGTAATCTCCGGGGGTCATATCCTTCGTGTCTCACAAACAGTACTTTGGGTTAAGTTACTTGAAGACCGACGAGTTAACATCACTGCTGAGGAACTGTACTTTTCACTGTCTTCAATAAAGTCTTCTCCCGGTAAAAACTTTGATCAGCTTACTTACTTTATAAATTAGAGTCTTCTAATACATTGGTGAGCCACTCAAGAATGGTTTAGCCAAATACAGCAAAATCTAACAATAGATAATCATTGTAATCTTATGTAATTCTGCCTACTAAATTCCTGTTGTCATGTACTAGACATTGTTAAGGCAGTCACACACCGGATGCACCACTCAGCGCCGCGACACGGCACGCACATGACAGTTAAAAGTATTGCACACCAGACGCACACATTTGCAGGCTATTTAAAACGAAACTAATCAGATGGCGCGGCAGAAATATGAGCAGTGCCCTGAGTCGTGGCTGGGCGCCGCGGACAGCCGCCGACTTGTTGCGCTGGTGCGTGTACCCTAATAGAAACTTATGTTTAGAATTCTGAAATGCGTGGCGAGCGGCGTTCTGGTGTGCGACCTGCTTAAGTCTATACTTATCCACTAGTGATGTGCATATGTCATTGAAAAGGCTGATTTAGCAGCTCATTTATTGATTTCTCTTTATTTTAAGCATCTGTATACCTTTTGCATGCAATCGTAATGTTACGACTGTGAGCATGTGATTGTGCATGTATTTTTAGGTGTCTGTGTGTGTAAAAAAAGAAATGATGAAGCAACAGATCACAGCAATAAAAGGAGACAATAGCTATGTTTCCATCCAAAAATGCAAACTAAATGTATGCGCAAAACGGGAATATCACATGAAAGATTTGAGCATAATGCAGCATTTCCATCCAATGAGTCAAAGAAAACAAAATCATAACTTCAACGATCAAAAGAAAAAATGGAATTTGCTGGAGTAGGAGAAGCTGCGTTAATCTTTTCCTTAATACATTTTTTTGCACCTCAGAAGACAACGCCGACATGCAATGAATCCATGGTAGCGTTTGAAGGTGTCAGACACAGAGCGCAGACAGCTCTGGAGGTAATTAATAATATAATAACGCTAATACTGAAACAGTTAAGGGTTTTAGAATGACCGAAACAACATTTCAGATGTTTTACAATGTGCTCAGCCTGCTGAAATCACAAAATCACATGACCTTTTTAATGCGCATACTGGAATTTGTTCGGTAAAAGTGTTTCCATCGTAGTTTATGCACATCTTTTCTTATTGGATAAAAAAATTATCCTACCAATTTATGAGCATATGTTTTTTTGCACATTTTCAAAACTTATGCGCATCATAGCGTATTCAAAATGCGCATAAAAATGGGTGGATGGAGACATAGCTATTGACGAGTGGAAGGCAGAGTTCATAAACAGCTACGATTCGCAGAGAGAGTATGATGCCTTGTGATGTCACCATTTGAGAGAAAACGTTTGGTCATTTAGGAAAAAGAAATTTAACTGTAAGATATTTATGAAGATGTGCAATGTTTTTAGTGTTTTTTGTTGTAAAGTGCTTTTTACACAGTTTTTGCAGGCTTATTAAAGAGTGAAAAAATGCAAAGGGGGCACATTGATTATGCCTTTTTTTTCGTTTTCTTTTTTACCTAAAAGTGTGTATGTAAAGTTTCAGCTCAAAATACCCCACAAATAACTCGATTGTTATAACTCCACACAATTTGGATCGAAGCCTAAAAGGGGCAGTTTTGATGACTGTCGCTTTGAATTTAAATTAGATAACACTGAAGCTTAATAAACTCCAAATTTCTTTGCAGCCGGTTGCTTTAATATTTTAAGTTAACTCAACTTTTTATTTTTTGAAGATATGGAGAAATAAAAATGTTAAGTCTTCTCAACTGAATATTTTACTTTCATAGAACAAACAGTTCCAAACATGCAGCTGAATCATTTTAATGAGTAAATTCAACTCTGAGCTCCAAAATATGTCCACCTAACTTACAATGTTAAACTGAGTTAACTATTTGTAAGTTGGATTTTTTACAGTGTAGTAAATATTGTGGCCAGTGAAATGCACCCAGAGGCCTGCAGATTGGTGATCCCACATGCAATGTAAGAGTCTCAATGTAATTTACATGAGATTGAGGAAACAATGGGGTTTGAGGCTCATGTTATGCTATTTCCATGTACTGAACTCTTATTATTCAGCTATGCCTAGGTATATCCAGATTTCTATTAAACGACACCTTTAAAACAAATGAAGCAAACCAAGTTAATGTTAATTATAGACAGCAGTTTTTTTTTTTAAGATATCAGTTTTGAAGTGAATTATATTTCCATTTATGAAGAAAATATATAATAAAAGGGGAAAAAAACATGACCTCAACAGGCTGATGCTTCAAAGTGGCTTCTCAAATGCAATTGTTCCAGGAAAATAAACAATTTACCAAAGATATGATGTGTGTTTAGCAATAGTAATCCTTGTCTGTGTGTTTTGCCAATATTTTATTCAGTGTTTTTCCCAATAGGTCTTGCTGTGTTTTTCTCGAGACACTGCAGTGCTGGAGCATTTCAACTACAACAGCGCATCACCACCTAAATCTTGCATCCAAAGTAACATCTTTAAATGTTTATCTTTGTTGCAATCTCTTCTTTGGCTTCTTGTCTAAGAACTTGTCTTTTTCTCAGGCAAGTCTGGCTCAGAGCAGTGTGCTGTGGTTTATCCCCCAAATGGTGAGAAAACAGCTTTACAAAATTTGCATGTCAGCAGGTCCCGGCATGCACCTTGTGGTCTTCATTTGTTAAATTAACTCAGATCTGTTGAAACTGGTGTCGGTGTGTTTGATTTATTAGTTTAGCTGTATCATGATACAATTTAGTAATAATAGTAAAAGTGTAAAAAAAAAACAACATATTGGTAAAAGAGGTTTCATGTTTAAAGTTCCAATATACTGGAATATTTTACCTGCTGATATTTAATCTGTTACATCATTAAGAAGTTTGAGCAAACGTTATTTATTATCATATTGTTCTTTGGATTGTACACATTATTCTTGAAGATGCTGATATTTGATTCAGCGATCAATATATTTTGCAATATGTTTTGTTTTTGTATCTATTAATGTTGTTTTGTTTTTAAAAGATTTATTTTATTTTTTTCCACGTGTTGTTTTTAAGGATGTTTTTGTTTTGCTTGGTTTTGTGTTTTGTTTTGTTTTTGTTGTTTTGTTTTGCTTTGTATTACTTTGTGTTTTGATTTTGTTTTGTGCTGATTTGTGTTTTGTGTTGTGTTGTGTTGTTTTGATTTGTGTTTTTTTGCTTTGTTTTGATTTTGTTGTTTGTTTAGATTTTTTGTTTTGTTTTGTTTTTTATTTGATTTGATTTGTTTTGTGTTTTGATTTTGTTTTGAGTTTTGTTTTGATTTTGTTGTGTGTTAATTTGTTTTGATTTTGTTGTGTGTGTTTTTGTTAATTTTGTTGTGTGTTAATTTCTTTTGATTTTGTTGTGTTCATTTTTTTGTTTTGATTTTGTTTTTTTGTTGTTTATTTGTGTTGATTTGTTTTGTTTTTGTTTTGTGTTGTTTTGTTTTTTATTTGTGTTGATTTGGTTTTGTTTAGATTTTGTTTTGTGTTGTTTTGTTTTTTTATTTGTGTTGATTTGTTTTG
>CAIGQZ010031381.1:0-13275 GCA_903798205.1 Danio tinwini | reverse complement strand
TTTTTAAGTATTATTATTTTCAATTATTTGGCACACTTTTGTGACTGAATAATGAGTATGTTAGGATATGCTCCATTTAGCCATTTTGATTTCTGTCTTTTAAATCAAGAAGTAGTCAACTTGTATAGCTCAGAACAATGTTTTGTATGTAATTGTTACACTTTGTGGCAAGACACAATGTAATAAGAAGGATAAAGTGCATCAAGGTGGTTGTTTTGGCAAAAAAAAGAAACTAAATAAACTGAAAAATTAACTAATCCTTTAACAGAAAATCAGTCAAGAGGCACTATTGTTATTGGATTTTGGTCCAATAATTTAAACCTTCATGTTTTTTTCTGAATCAAGTTGTGAGCTAGTTGTCATCCAATTTCTATCGTCTATCCATTCTGTGATCTTTCCTTATACGCTTGATTTTTATTACAATATTTTAGATTGAATTTTTACATTTATTATTTTGTTTGTTCGCAGGCTGTTCTCGCTGACCTCTCAACCTTGAAGGTGATGCCCTTGCTGCAGATCTTTCTCTTCGCCACTTCCATCTGAACTATGTTTATGTGTTGCTGGCTCAAATTTAGTTCATGTTTTTAATCTCATTTCATATTCGCAATTCAGAGAATTTACAAATAGACTAATTGAAGCCTTGCTGCAATAAAATCCTTTTCCACCACCTAAAAAAGGCTCTTAAATACAGTACAGTGAATTGAAAATGCCCGGCTCCAGAAATGTTTGTTCATTGTTTGATCTACAGGGAACTAGATATGGGAGAGAAGAATAAATGATCCACATGCTGTCTAATTTTGTCCATCTAGATATGTTCATATTTGTGAGCGTTGAATATGTTGATGCCACAATATCTCTGCAAAACTAAGATAATACAGCATGTAACACTTTTATTGTTAGATAAAAGTAACTTTTGTTAATTTAAAAGCTGAAAAAAAAATTGTACAAGCACCTACACTATTATATACACAATTATATTTGTTAAAAAAATCTAATCTTAATAGAATAAAAATGACATGAACAAAATGACTATCATTAAAAACATACAACTAAAAATAAATTCAAAATATTATTAAGTTGAGTAATAGTATGAGTAATTGTGCTGTTGCCTCACAGTAAGAACGTCGCTGGTTTAAGCCTCGGCTGGGTCAGTTGGCATTTCTGTGTGGAGTTTGCAGTTCTCCCCATGTTGGCGTGGGTTTCCTTCAGGAGCTCCGGTTTACTTCACAGTCCAAAGACATGCGGTACAGGTGAATTGAATAAACTAAATTGTCCGTAGTGTATGTGTGTGAATGAGTGTGTATGAGTGTTTCCCAGTGATGGGTTGCAGCTGGAAGGGTATCAACATGTGCTGTATAAGTTGGCGGTTCATTTCGATGTGCTGAACCCTGATTAATAAAGGAACTAAGCCGAAAAGAAAATAAATGAATGAGTAATTCTAAAAGTAACTCGATACATTGAGCATGTTGTGCTTCATACCAAGTCAATATAAAAAAGAATGACATTATAAAGAGCTTCGTATCGTAGGATGTGATAAAATTGTGCTAGAAACCATTGTAATGTAAGTTGTAAATATATACAAATAAGGCTTTGCAAGGATCTTAAACATGGTTAAAATCTTAAAATCATAATGAATGGCATCCGCTGCGATTCAGATACGTTGTGCCTTTGACTTAATAAATGTTAGTTAGTGTTGTATTTGCATAATAGCTGTTTTATGTGAGCCCAGAACCTATTACCATTCCCGAGATCCCCGATCCAACTGAAACTGAAAGTTACACACACCAAATGAATGTTGTCGTTTTGTCTGTATCATGTGTTTCTATTGAGAACACTTCACACATCTCTGCATGTGCAATAATGTAACTCATATTTTAGCTTTTTGTATGCAAATTTCGACTTATTGAAGGTTACATTTTAAAGAGGGTAACTTAGTTTGTCTAGATCAGCATCACTTCTGTATGGCTTTCTTCTGACTGTAGCTTTTATTTATTTTTAAGCAGTTTTTTGGATGCTGATATGAAAACATCACTTGCTATTTATTTAATAAAAGTTGTTATAATTGTGAGCTGTTTACATTGTCTTTTTGAGACTTTTGAGTGACTAGGATTTTGAATTTACCTTTGAGTAATTTTGGGGAGTGAGAACAAAAATCCATACTTGCATTTTCAATACATGTCTGCAAGGTCATCTATCTGTCTGTCTGTCTGTATATCTGTCTATCTATGTCTGTAAACAAAAGATGTTTAAATGTAAGTTACAAGTTTTTATTTGGGAAAGTCTATATAAATGCCATGTACTAAATAAAAAGGAGATGTTTTTGTATATTTACAGGATTTATACGGTCATGTAAAACCTGGAAAATCATGGAATTTTGACATGGCATTTTCCACGCCTAAAAAAGTTTTGGAAAAACAGAAAAACCCACAAAGTTTTGGAAAAGTCATGGAAATTAGTTTAACAAATATCTGTTTACTTGAAATAGGGCTGCGCGATATTGGAAAAATCTGACATTATGATATTTTGTATTTCTGTGATATATATTGCGATGTGATTACAATTTCACCAGATGATTTAACAAGATTATTTAGATTGATTGGGGGGATTTTGTAAAGGAGTAAATCTCGAATAATAAATAACAAAGACAAATGTGAATTATAGTTTTGAGGTATTCACTATTCTGGTACAGATATTGAATAATTGTGCAGCCCTAACTTGAATATAGGTTGATTGTACTTCTTTTCTGTCTTTGGCCAAAAACATGCTTTCACATTATTAGTACTGTTTAAGCATTATCAAAATCAATTTTACATAGATATAAAAACTAATTTAAACATTGTTTTTCTTATTATTTACCATGTATACGTAGACATTACATAAATCAATAGGCCATGATAATTTACTAGAAAGTTCTGGAAGTCTTGGAAAAGTCATGTAATTTTAGTAGTAAAAATGTGTATGAAGCCTGTATTTATTTATTTAGCAATTTATTTATTTAAAATGCTTATAATTTTAGAAACATTTTTCTACCATTTGTTTAGTTTGGTGTCATATTTCATGTATTATTTTTCATCATTCCATCATTTTTTTTTTATTTGACAAGTTAATGAAAAATTTTCAGGTGCTATTATTACAAGACCTATGTAGTTTTGTCCAAAATCAGATTATATGAAGCTTTACCAAGCAGCAGAGAAATACGCTAATACATTTTTGATGTTCACAACCACGACCGAGAACCTTTCGAAGTAGCGGTTTGTTGTAGATTGGCATATAAATATATAAGGGGCAACATAAATGACACAAACGGCAAAGTTAGCAAAATATGCTAAACAGTTAGCATGCTATCTTAGCTTGATTTTTGATGTTCACAACCATTACTAAGAATGACCCTTTCAAAGTTGATGTTTGTTGTAGCTTGTCATATGAATATATCAGCCCTGCTGAAAAATCCATCTTAAACCAGCCTAAGCTGGTTGGCTGTTTTTAGCTGGTCGACCAGCCTGGTATTAGAGGCCATTTCCAGGTTGGTTTCCAGCCATTTCCAGCCTGGTCTTAGCTGGTCAGGCTGGAAAATGACCAGCTAAAACCAGCTTGACCAGTCTGGTTTAAACTGGACATAGCTGGTTTTGGCTGGTTAAGCTGGTTTTAGCTGGTCAACTCCCTGCCTGACCAGCTAAGACCAGGCTGGAAATGGCTGGAAAACAGCCTGGAAATGGCCAAAACCCCTCTAAAACCAGGCTGGTCGACCAGCAAAAACCAGCCAACCATCTTAGGCTGGTTTAAGCTGGATTTTTCAGCAGGGAGGATAAACATAAATGACACAAACTACAAATTTAGCAAGATATGCTAAACAGTTAGCATGCTACTGTAGCTTGATTTTTGATGTTCACAACCATTACTAAGAATGACCCTTTCAAAGTTGCTGTTTGTTGTAGCTTGTCATATGAATATATCAGGATAAACATAAATGACACAAACTGCAAAGTTAGCAAGATATGCTAAATAGTTAGCATGCTACTTATTTTGATGTTTACAACAAATACTGAGAATGCCCTTCAAAGTTTCTGTTTGTTGCATCTTGGCATATAGCCTACTAGGCTAAACACAATTCACATAAATTGCAGAGTTAGCATGGTATGCTAACCAGTTAGCATTATATTGTAGCAGTTTTGTTACTTAATATTAAACATCTTTTTAGCATTGAGTTGAATTTATACAGCACACTGTGATGATATTTGCACACCTAAATCTTATGAAATTTAATCTGTACTATTTTAGGTGGCACGGTGGCTCAGTGATTAGCACTGTCCCCTTACAGCAAGAAAGTTCGAGCTCCGGCTGGGTCAGTTGGTATTTCTGTTTGCATGTTCTCCCTGTGTTGGCGTGGGTTTCCTCCGGGTGCTCCGGTTTCCCCCACAGTCCAAACACATGCGCATGTGAGAGTGTATGGGTGTTTCCCAGTACTGGGTTGCAGCTGGAAGGCTAAAGTGTAAAATATATGCTGGATAAGTTGCCGGTTCATTCTGCTTTGGCGACCCCTGATGAATAAAGAAACTAAGCCAACGGTAAATGAATGAAAAAATGAATAATCTTTTAATCGTATACCGTGATAGCGCATGTACATTACGGAGACATCTATTTGATGTTGGTATTTACACCTAGAAGACAAATTTATCAGAGCAGTTGCTCATCTGCTAAATTTCTATTAAATGCGTTCAGATCACTTTAGGATGTTTGAAATTTATCATTTAAACAGAGCAGATGATTTACAGACCAAACGATCTTATAAATACATCCTGCAGATTGATGTGTGCTGTCATGAGCACTTTGTCTCCAGTCTTCATGCCATTATACTTTGCATTGCTCTTTGTGTATTTGTGGCTTGGCCTTGTATACATTTGTGGTCATTTTTAAGTATTGTAATAGTTTGTTACTTAGTTCGGGAATATGATGCCTTTCTTTTACTGAACTAAACTCAAAACACTGAGACAGGAGGAAATAGAACATTAAAAGCACATTTTATTTCATTATTTTTATTTTTTAAAATGCTCCTATTTACTTTGAAATATTTATTTTTCACCAAAGTCTGCCAAACATCTCACGACCGTTAGAGCAATGCGACAGTAAAATCAGTCACAGGCTTGTATTTGAAGACATAAACAACACCTGATTAGCAGATTCATCGTTATTTTGTAAACACTGTACAGTGCGTTCAGTCCTCTGAATCCCTGCATCCTTCATAATCCTCCAGGTTGACCCCAGTTTATAAACTCCAGTGGCTCTCTGACATCTGCTCTGTCTATTCGACTGCCCCTCTCATTCCCTCTGCCCCTCGTATCAAATTATGCCACTCGTTGGTTTTCTGCCCTGCTTTTTCACTCCCCGTTGCCTCACTCTGGTCTCTCGGTACATTCGCCACCTGTTTACACAGCTTCCCACGCCCTGTCCCGTTATTACAGTCCCCATGGAAGCAGTGCACCTCTAGCGGCCCCGCAGTGTTCCTCACTGAAACATTTCTTGTAGACAGGCAATATCACATTTCCACTGCCTCTCTCTTGAACACCTTTATATATTTAGACCCGTGTAATAACGGCCACTGCCCTCCTGTCCCGCTGATACAGTTGAAACCATTATGCAGGAACTTGAAAGCATTTGCTAGAGTGGATTAATTATCTGTGATATCATTATAAATTATTATGAACAGTCAATTGAACTCTGACATATTCTAAATGTCATCAAAGCTAATCAATTTTTTTGCATTAAATAAAGATTTAAAAATGTAAGCAAAGCCATATATAAATGATACGAAAATGCGCAATGTGTCATTGTAAGCCGGACTCTGAAGTTTTTGTTAGTGTTTAGCCAACTCTTGTTCCAGTGGTTTGTAAGTTATGATGAAACCTAAAGGCTTGGATGTACAAAGTTAGTTTATCTTTAGTCTCTTGGAATGAAATCCGAAACTGAACAGGAAGTCAGATATTTATAACTTTCTTTTTTTAAAAATAGTGCAGTTTTTGTACGTTAACAAACTCCTCCTAGGGAGTATATCAGATCAACACCAACAATTGGTAATGGGTCATGGGTAATGGGTCCTCTAAAGGCCCTGGCGATGTTAAATTGCGAAGATCTAGAGTTAAAGGGCGTGTTCGAGATGGCGTCAAGAACTTTGATGTTTTGCCAAGAAACAGTAAGTTGTTATAACTCAGGCATGCATTGTCTGATCTGACCTAAACACGTTTACATGCCAATATCCAGTTACAGTCATAGCGCCACCTGCTGGCAACTGGAAATGACATGTTTTACACTATAACAAAGACTATAGAATACACAAGACATGTCACTAGTATCTTTTTGAATGAAGAAAAGTGTAACTGTTAATATGGTGAATAAAGCCCCGCCTACTAGTACAGGAGCCAATCATCGGTCACTATAGACTAACAATACTCTGGGGAACAGGCTTGGACCAGACATGAGTTTCTGCAGATTTTTTTGTGATTTGGACGTTTAGAAATGAAACTAAAGAGACAGTTGTTGTTTAATTTTATTGGTAATTCCTAATATGAAATCATAAGCTTGGCAAGCAGTTTTGGAGAATTTGATGTTTGCCTATTTAAACAGAATGCCCGAGCATACTGCCCTAGACAATTTCAAAGATGGAACAAACTCTCAAAGATCAAAGATATATATGTATATATGTGATGGGTCAAAAACACCATTCAGTATAACAGCCTTTATGATAGACAGGTAACGTTATGTGAACATTGCAGCATGATATGAACCACAGGTAGCTAACTGTAGTTAACTTATCTAGCTCTTATGGATAGCTCAAACTGCTGTTTTGTGTATTATATTATCTTTAACTTGTCTTTTTCAAATCCGACGGTAGAGTATGCACTTCATTCTATATGAACTGTCTTTCACTCTGACAAATGCAAACATTGGTTCTAAATAGGGTCACGGGTGGTCTTTTTCCTCATCGCCACGAACAGTTGAAAGTGAAGGAGTTGAAGGTGGAATTTCTGGGTTTTCCATGTCTAAAACAAATTAAAGTGCTCTCAATGCAGGCAGGCAGCACTGTGTTCTTTGATCGTCTGATCAATGAATGATTGATTCGTAACATTTTTATAATTGTAACGAGTAACTATGCAACACATAAAAAATCGACTGGAGTAAAAGTATTAAGCTCATCGAAAATATGTACTGAAGTAAAAGTAGAAGGAGGAGAAAAAAATACTCCAGTAGAGTACACATACAACCTTTTAGTACTTAAGTACAGTAGTGAAGTAGTTCTACTTCGTTACTATACATCTCTGCATTCTTCAATACATCTTCTTTAATGGAACAACCCAGCAAACATTTGTCCGACAGCAACGTCATGTGCCTTGTGTAAATAGCCGTGGTAGGATGGCATAAAATATATAAAGCAAAACATTTCCTAAAAATCCATTAATATACATTTTCACGTGTCTACAGTTTTTTCTGGTTGCATTTATAACTGCTACTTTAAGTTTTTGCTATGGATCGTTCAATGAGGTATATGCACAGCTAATGTTTTTTCAGCCAATAATAAACTTCCGGTGAAAGGTTATGGCTCGTTTTCACCGACTGGTATGGTACGGGTCGCTACGCTTTTATGGCTGTTTCCACTGTCAAAAGGCGTACCGAACCGAACCATACCACTTTTTCGGCACCCTTTCAAAAGGGTACCAAATACGAGAAAGGTGCCAAAAGGGTCCCAAAGGCGGAGCTAGACGCACAGCTGAACGCTAATGGTTTACATAGATACGTTACGAGCTCACGCAACAAGCCAGAATGAAAACAAAGGGGCTGCCATGTTTTCATACACAGCCGAGAGATTATATATCCATATTATAACATATAATAACAAGCCCTGTTCGATCTGGGCTCGAATGAACATTGTCGTCGTCTTGATGAACAGCCACAAAGCCAAAAAAAAGAGCAGATTTTACCCTGTGCCCTGTAGTTTTTTACGAGCCAGTCTGAAGCATGAGCGTTTTTTTTGCTTGCGCTCGTCGCGTTTCTTTATTTGAAATAACAAACTTCTTGAGCTGATGATAATAATGTGATTATTGACGTGCTTTTGAAACCTGATCCTGTCAGAAACTGACAGACGCGAGTGTGACACGCCAAAAAACAAAAGGAGAAGCCGGAAAAAAAGGAGCACATTATTTTTCAGCAAACGTGAACAAACTGCCATGTTTAACTATTATTATCACATTTTGAACTATTATGAACTCAGAATGATGGAATTACTTTCTAACCAGAGGCTACACGTGCTGCTGAAGATTAAAGACACATTTAATCATGAGAAGTTTGCACTGACTGTGGGCTATATTTTGTGTTGTTTTGAACCTAAATAAGGACTAAATGTATGCTGTGTGTAGTTTTTCTGTAAGTGGTAACATATTAGAGACTGTAAGGGCCTGTATGTGTTTATATATGTTGCATTTATTTATTTATTTTATATAATTGCAGACGTTACAGTAGGCTATTTCACACTGTCATTGATCTGCAGTTATAATCAACTCATGTTCATAGTAAAGTTAGTAATAATCATTTATACAGAAGTATTTATGTATATAAAGCATCTGTTTTGTGAGAAGTGCTTCTCATATGATATGTGAGCGACCCGTACTGCTTTACTTTAGACATTTTCTCGAGCAAAAATGACGTCGACTGCAACTTTCTGTCGTACACCATGCCCACCAAAAAAGTACCATTGGTACCCTTTTAGCAGTGGAAACGCAAGCCTGATACAGGTGACCCATACCGACCCATACCGTATCACTTGCATAAGGTTCTTTTACAGCATCGATGTTGTAATGTAATTACAATACATTCAGTTAAATATACTAAAGCATTCATGTAGTTGTTCAAGCGTAAAACAAGATGAAAGACCGTGTAACCACTAGCACCGTTGGTACCAGCAGGCTAATGCAGAAACTTTATTGAAAATACTGGGGTAAAATAAACTCATATTTTAAAGACATGGTGGGGGGAAATGTAATTTAATGCAGTGCTTCTTGTCCGATCTGAGACTGATTTCATATAGTACTGTATATCTATCAGGCAGAGAAGAGCACTGATTTTTAAAGTAATTAGACCTTAAACGTGATGATTTTATAATAGGAAGACAGTTCACCGGAAGCGCTGAGGCTGGCTGAAGTTAACAAATCTGTGTGCCCATTTACACTGTTGTGAATCAGTTGTGAAAAGACCTCTACAAATTAGACATGCATTAATAGTCCATCATTACCCTCATTGTAATTATTAAATATTCAAAAGCATTGCACTTAAATATGGGTAAATAAAAGGGTGAGTAAATGCTGAGAGAATTTTCTTTTTTGGGTGAACTATATTTAGAGTAGGCCTATTTATCTAATGCCATAATTACATAAAGAGGAAAAAAATAATGATTAAAAAAACCTGCAACTAGTAAACTGTAGTAAACCATTTCCACAGCATGTCAGAGGAAAGCTCCCTGTAATCGGATATTCCAGGTGAACATCATCCCAGAAACCAAAGAGAGCAGCTATTATCTCCTGCCTGCTTTCAACCGCGGTCTGTCTTTTCAAAGCTCACGTCTTTCTCCAGCACTCAGCCAATCGGATTCTGCCATGTTGGGACCGTTCAGCCAATCACACGCCACGGCGAGGAGGAAAACTTGGAAGATTTTCTGGCTGTAAATTATTGCGTGTCCGCGTCCCACGATGGGAGAAATAAAAGTGGGAAGTGATGAACAATAGCGCAGGCTGTATCCGGGTGGCGCCAGCATTCTCGAGGAACTTTGGTGCTCTTCTTTGTGCATACCGACAGTGAAGGCAAGCACACACACAGCTCATTGTTGCCGCACAGCCCCATTCACTCCAAGCACGGCTGCTGCCTTTTGAGTCATATGAGAGTTTTAGGCGAGAACGCCGAAATCAAACAACCGGCGGCGTCCTGTTGTCAAATGATTTGCATACGGACTTCCGCCCCTTGAATTTAGTTTCTGCATCAACTAGCAAAACACTGGGGCAGACCTGAGCCCTCGTGTCAGGCGCAGTTATGCGGGCTTGACATTTCAACTCGCTTGATATTTGGACATGAACGGCACACGCGTGTATTTCGGACGGTCCCGATGGATTCGGATTAAACGGCACATTGGGATCTGACACTTTCGCTCTCAGAGGCGTTTACTATGCTGGATATTCGCCGGCTCCTGTGGATGTAACAGACTTCCAGTGTAGAATTGGGATATTGGCTCGATCTGTAGCAGGAAAATGCGTGTTTTCATCTCCTGCGGGTGATGATTTAAGACGGGATTCCTCGTCTTGTCTGTTTGGATCCTAAAGTGGGATATAGGCAGATATCCCAAGCCAGTCCGGTGTCTGATGTCTGAATGCTCTTATGTCTATTTCAATGTGTCATATTAGAAGAGTTGACCATCTCTTTTGGATGGAGTTTTACCTCGCGATCTACTTTTGACGTCTTGGACAGCGTGGATACATTTTTAGCTCGATTTTTAGGTTGGATTACTTCTTTTTGTGGCTACCTTACCTTTTGGTTTTGTAATACAGGTTGGATATCGGTTTATGTTATTTCAACTCGCTGCTTTCTGTGTAACTACTGTTGAAATCACACTTGTGGTTGTTTGTTTTTTGACAACCCGCTGGGTGAACATACTGTGTGGTCTCTTTGTTTGTTTATTTATTGATTCATTGCTGGTTGAAAGCTTTTTTTTGCACACCATGACTTTCTTGTCGGCGGCAGCGGTTCTGTTGCTGCGTGGACTCGTCATCTCTGCGGTATTGGGTTTGGAGAGTTCACTCACGAGTCATCTGGCGAACCGAGTCACTCCTGACCCAGCAGCTGTTGCTCCCACAGGTAAGACCCCTCAATCATATCGAATCGATCCACCCGCATCGTTTTGTTTAAAGGCTGCATGTTTTAGCAAGGGCTACTATGCCTTCAGTAAACGCGTAATGTTCAGTGGAGGAGGGAAATGTTGTCAGGTCACGGTACCGTGGGTTCTGATGGTGTGTAGGATCTAGAGGACTCGCATCACTTATGTGGAAGATTCTAGAGAATGCAATTGGATCCTCTGCCTGTGTGTCTGCCTGTGAAAGTGATGAAGGTCAGGACATCCTCATGGAATTCCTGCTGTTCCACCAATAAACGCTTGGCAGGAGAGAGCAGGAGGAAACCCCTCCACACAGCACTGTCATCAGGCAGGACCTCCATCCAGAGAAACCTCCAGATGGGCTTTTCCATGGCCACTGGATGATAGGATGCTGTTTAAATAGCTTTGATTGATATTTATTTTAAACAATATAAACAAAATAATTAAAACAGTATATGATTATAACATGTTAACCAGTCTGCCTCTTATAATAGTTTTTTTAAACTTGTTTTTGTTTGGTGTTGTTTGTTTGTTGTTGTTATTATTTAAGTCTGTTTTGGTAATGAATACGTAATTGGATATTGATTAGTCTCTATTCAGTCAGACACACATTCTGCTACACTAAAAAAATGTAAACTAGTTTTAGTGACTTAATATTATTGAAGTGTGCAACTTAATAATTGCTGAGTCAACCTAAATGCATTAATTTAGATCATGTAAGCGAGTTTTATTTGTTAAATTAGGTACAAATGGCTTTTTAAGATTACAGTTGGTTTTAGTTTTACTAGCAACAGTTCAATAGAGGTACTAGTTCAATGAACATTGTAATTTTTAGTTAGAAACCATGAAAATGGGTCTTAAAAATAGCCACTAGCTGATATAATGACATTTTAAATTCCATAAATAAAATAATTTCACACAGTATTTTCAAAATAGCTGAAACTGTAAATATTTAGTTATTAGCAAGACTCTGTAAATATAGATTTATTTACATATTTTAATAAATTACAAATAGTTCAGAAACCTTTTTATTTTTACTAGTAACATCTAGGAATGGGCCCGTATAAGGTTCTGACGGTATGATAACATTGGATAAAATACCATGGTTTCACGCAGGGGCGGAGTGGACATTTTAAAAGTGGGGGGGAGAGCTGTATGAAATCCAAAAGTTTACATTCTTAATCACCTGTTTCTAAATGGTCTGTCTCTAAAAGTAAGGGGGACATATCCCCCCCGTCCCCCCGGTTGCTACGCCCCTAGTTTCACGATATCATGGTATTGTGATTACTGCTCTACAATAAGTACTGTCTAGGCAAAACAAAAAGAAATCTTTTTTTCTCCACACAATATATTATATTTTAGGAAACATGTCAGGGTAAATAGTTAAAATAAATCATTGACTTCTGCTCTCTTCATTAGCTTCAAAAACAGATTTCGTTACAAAACATAAAAAATACATTAAAAGCCCTTACATATACCTTAGAAACAGTATAACATTTTAGCGGTTTTACAACCTTGTCTTTTCCAAAACGCAGTAAACCTTGAAACTAGTTACCGTCCCATGCTTAGTAACATTCAGTAAATAGCACATTATTTCTAGTTAGCTGCTTTAGTAACAACTGTAGTAAAAACTGCAATAGTAAATTGCAGTGGTAAATGAACACATTTATTATTTATTTATTTTTGGTTGTTCATCATGTGCTAATACAAAGGTTTTAATTACTAGTAATTATTACAAGACTAATAGTCAATGAAGTAGTTTTAGTTTGAACCCTGGGGGGTTGAAGTGCAGGTGTGCTTGATTTGATTGGTTTATTTTTAATTACCATATTTACAAGTAGATATTAGGAAGTTGTAATTGCAAGTGTTGAGTTATGTGCAGATGGGTTACCTCCAGCCTATTTAAACCACAAACTACACCCCTGCTTACACTATCTTGCTCATTCAGTCTTTATTTATTTTAGTCTGCTTCTGGATTTATATATGCAAGATTGGTCTTTAGGAAAAAAGCAGAAGCTGGTTGTTATTGTGAGTATAAAGAAAGTGAGAAACAACTTGGCAGAAACAAAACATTCAAAATACTGAAATATTAGATTTTCATATTAACTGATCTGCCTAAATGCATGTATATTGCTTGTGCATGCAATGTTGTTGTCATGGTTGGGACAACTGGAAATATTCTGTGGTATTGCCTGGAGATTATGGACCAACAAATAATAAAAAAAGTCTTTTGGTTGCTGTGAATTTAGAGATGACTGTTTGTGTTATATTAGGAGTTTATTATTTAGGGTGTTTATAATATTTTAATATTTTAGCCGTTTAATACTTTAATAAATATATATATATATATATATATATATATATATATATAT
>CAIGQZ010031380.1:0-12239 GCA_903798205.1 Danio tinwini | reverse complement strand
ATGGTAATAAAATACATTTAAGCGGTAATTTAATGAATAATATAAATTATACTCGTTAAAATCAATGTTTTCACATTACTGTGAGGATGGACGTTAATAAAATACAATTCATGTGTAATTTAATAGTATAAAATAACACTCGAGTATAATTACAGATTTTTTTTATTATTACTGCGAGGGTTGGGTTTAGGGATAGACGTTAATAAAATACATGTAATGCGCAATTTAATAAATAATATTTATAAATCTCGTTAACTTCCGGTCGTAGCTGTATCCCTTCTAGCAGCGTTCTCGGTTTTGTTTTGAGCGCATTTCTCTTTAGTTTCTCAAGATGTCGTGAGTAAATAAATAAAGATGAATTCTCTGGCGCAGGAGATCGCGGGTTTCTCCACGGCTCGGTTACGGAAGCAGAGCACCAGAGTGACTACAGTGAGCGGTCAGGTTCTCCTGGAGACCCGCAGCAGCGCTGATTACCACAGCACGCCGGACCCGGAGCGCCAGAGCGCGGACACTTGCGGCTTCGTGCAGGACTTCAGTCTGGATCTGCAAGTGGGAATCATCACACCCTTCCTGCTGCTCTGTGCGGGGTTACTTTACTAACACACACTGCTGTAGTTATTGAGAATGTCTGACAAATCACATACTGCTGTATTTATTGCAAAAAACTGACAAAACCTCCACTGTACTTGATGGTAATCATGTGCATAGAGGTAAAGTTGGTTTTATATCCGGATATTCAGACATTCTCCTTAATAATATAAATATATATAAGTATTCTTTGCAAATTCCAAACTGGGAAATCATATTAGCAGCTAATGATTATCAAAGTAAAGCTACGTTTACAGTCAATAAGATTTTTTGCTGTTTTGAAGTCATACTTGCATGCTAACTCAAATTAGTAAGGTGGTAAACAATACAGAGACAGTTAAATGAACGAATGTGCAAATATAAAACCAACTTTACCTCAAAATAATGTGCTATGGTTATCATTACCCACTGAGGTAACGTAAAGCTTGCTTTATATTCACACATTCGTTCATTTTTTAACAGTGACAACTTATGACACGGTCTTCGTGTTGTTAACCGCACTAAGGAAGCTGAAATAGCGCTTCAAAACAACATCATCGTTAGCACTATTTATTTTACTGTGAACAATGTTGTACTGTGATAGTCGTGGGCTGCTAATATGATTTCCCTATTTAGAAATTGCAAAAAAATGCTTTTTATATTTATAAATTATATTATTAAGGAGAAAATGCGAATATAAACATATAAAACCAACTTTTTTCTATATGAATTTCTTGGATCTAAGGTGAATTCATGGATCTCAGGTGTTAGTGTCTAATTGAATAGCAGACTTTTGTCAAATAAAGTATATTTTAAGGGTTAAAAACCTTTAGTAAAAGCTGCCAAAATATTTATCAAATGTGAAAAATGTACATATATTTACACTATATTGTCATAGTCTTTGGTGATGGTTGTAATTATGGGCATTACGACAGGTTAACATCATTAAATAAAGAAGATTTTTGTATTTTAAAAAATATATATTTGAATTATTATTATTATACAGTAATATAAAATAACTTTGAGATAACGCATTTAGTTCTGTTAGTTAAAATGTCATAAAATAAGCCATTATTATTTTTGTGAAAACTATATACTATCAGTGGTGGAAAGAGAACTGAAAAATCATACAAGTAAAAGTACCATTGCTTAAAAATGTAGTGCGAGTAAAAATATCTGTTGTAAATATTACTCAAAGTAAGAGTAAAATGTAGACTTTTTAAGAGTACTCGAGTAGTGAGTATTACGCTGTGAAAAGCTGATGCGTTTACATGTCATTTGTGGATGTGTGCAAACGTAACATTCTGTAGTGCATTTAGTCATTGCCCAGCAGGCACACAACGTCATAAGACATTAATATTAGGTTAGATTTAGGTTGTGATGTCAGGTGACCAAAATTCCAGTCTAGTCAGCGCCTAAGGACAATATTATTTTGATGTCCAATAATGACGTTGATATTTGGTTGATTATAGGTTGTTTTAGAAACTGACCAAAATCTAACATCGAGCCAACATCTTAAACCAACGTCATATTGACGTCAAATACTGACATTTATTCGTCAAGTATGACAACCAAAATCCAACTTCTCATAGATGTCGTAGTGGTAACATCGACACAACATCAAGCTGTAGCATCATTAGATGTTGATATTTGGTTGATTTTAGGTTGGACGTTGGACATTGATGTGAGCTTGACCTTTGGTTCTGACCATACGCTGTAAGATATGTAAAGATATGGACGTAGTATTCGTGACGTCACCCATAGGTTTCTGAAGAACGCAAAAGAAGCTACAATTTGGCATGGCCAACCATCGCCATTTTGTTCGCGCTTCATGCAACATCCCCATGATGGTGGGGTACAGCGTCAATCTGACGTCATGTTGACATCTTGTGCCTGCTGGGTGTTTAAGGCCATTTCGGTCATCGTACATCCATCATCTTCTCATCAATGAAGATTTTGCACATCGTCTTGAACACTTTTAATGCTTTTAAACAGTTTGCTGCAATTATAAATCACCCATGTCTTGAGGAAGTTCATTATTGATGCAATTTAGTTTTGATTGGTCAGCATACCTGCCAACACTCCCGTTTTTCCTGGGAGTCTCCCGTATTTCAGACCCACCTGTCGGTTTGTCATTTCCCCCGGAAAACTCCAGAAATTTCAACTACTTCCCCCGGTCCTCAGGTGATTGGTACAATCTGTAACACTCCATTCACACTGGGCTTCAGCGTCAACGCTTGACAGAGGGCGTGTCTGAAGTTGGGGCTGACGTGATCGTCATAGCAGCGTCAGCCAATGAATTTAGTCAGCAATTGGCTACTGTCTGAGCTGGTGTATTTGCATACAGCGATCTGATTGGCTGGCGCTTCCATCGGCACTTGAAAAGTTGAGAAAGTCCCAACTTCTGCAGCAATGAACGCCACTGAAGCGGCGGCGACGTATCCACAATGCAGTTCGGCGACGCCCAGTTTGAATGGGGCGTAACACCCCCGGATCGCCGACAGACCAGGCATTCCTTCTGCTCGCTCTGCTCAACAACCCCCCACCCCTGGACACAGACACATCCCACTAGACACCATCCCCATCCCCGGGATTTTCAGAGACAAATGTTGGCAGGTATATCTATAATAAAGTAGTGACTGCAGGTTGAAGGAAAGTAGTGGAGTTAAAGTACCGATACAGCACTGAAAATGGTACTCAAGAGAAAGTAAAAGTACACTTTTTGTAAAGCTACTTA
Organism: Danio tinwini; assembly: GCA_903798205.1. Lineage (NCBI taxonomy): Eukaryota > Metazoa > Chordata > Actinopteri > Cypriniformes > Danionidae > Danio > Danio tinwini. The sequence goes on along the minus strand of CAIGQZ010031380.1, from coordinate 8,935 downwards.
GTAAATACCTGAGAAAACCTACTCAATTACTCAATTATAGTAGTTTGAGTGTTTGTAATTTGTTACTTTACACCACTGTTTACTATATGTAAAGTATTAACTCTCAGCATTTTTATGATTTCTTTTTAGCATCTCAGGACGCTGCTCATGACATCGACACATTGAAGAAACTAAAGGTAACCTAGAAAGTAGAACTTGTTATATCTACACACCCTTTATGTAACGGTACACTCTTAGTTTCTCCACGTTTGTGATCTATACGCATACTATCACGTGTCCTCTGACTTGTATTATTGTTGTAGGTGACTCATGTGCTGAATGTGGCGTCCGGGGTGGAGAACGTGTTTCCTGAACTCTTCACATATAAGACCGTCAGCATGTTAGATCTTCCAGAGACAGACATCACCGCATACTTCCCAGAATGCTTTGAGTTCATAACACAAGCCAGACAGCAGGTGTGTGTATATACATGCATGTGTATCTCTGACCGATCCTTCTCTTGTTTAGGATAGAGCGGTGTGTGTGTGTGTGTGTGTGTGTGTGTGTGTGTGTGTGTGCGTGTGTGTGTGTCTGTGTGTGTATATCTCTGACCTGTCCTCCTCTTGTTGTTGTTCTTCTCTAGGAGGGAGTGGTGTTGGTTCACTGTAACGCTGGAGTTTCTCGCTCTGCTTCAGTGGTCATCGGGTTCCTGATGTCTGAGCTGAAGATGTCGTTTGAGGAAGCCTTCAGTGTTGTCAAAACCTCCAGACGGCAGATTCAGCCGAACCCCGGCTTTCTCCAGCAACTCAAGACATATAATCCAGCATGAAACACACACACACACACACACACAAACACACACACACACACACACACACACAAACAACCAAAATGTGTTTCAGTGCCTAGATGTTTCTCACACCTGCTGCATGATTATGCTAATGAGCCGATGAGGTCACACAGGTGTGCTGGATATTTCACACACACAACATAAGATGCTCCAGAACCAGTATTGGTTTATGTATTATATATTGGTTCATGTATTGGATATGTTTTTACTGCCAATAAATGCAAATATAGAATAAACAATATAGAAGCCATTATAAAAATTATAATGGTTTCCAACACAAACACCATTAATAACATTATAAGCGTAACATTTTATTTATTAAAACCAGAATATTGTCATTTTAACACCACCAATAAAAGGCAAATATTTACCAGTAGAAACCCAAAAGACCAATATAGTTTCCAGTCAAACTCCGCGGACCCGGTGGCGGGTCCGGTGACGTCATCGATCTCCCCTTTAATTTTTAAAGGTTGCGGGTTGCACAACACCCCGGAAGTGGCTCCGTTTGAGAGTGTAGAAGCTATAATTTATGCACATATGCATCACTTCGGTTTTTATTTTACTGTACAAAAGTTATTTACATTAAATACACAGTATACTGGATACCCGAGCTGGGCATTGAACAGTGGTTTATTTTCATATCTTATAGTCATTGACTAATTTTAATATAATGTTATGATGCCTAAAATGCAAAGGAGATCAAATAAGTAATGTAAACTCATGTTCCTATAGTAATTATGATCTAAAACTAAGCAAAGCAAATATGTACTATTTAATATGAATGATCAAAAAGTTATTTCCCCAGTATTCAGTTGAATTGCAATAGTTTGGTCAGAATACATGATAGAGATCAAATTCTTTTATTGTGTTTGCTGCTCTCTGCTGGTTTCAAGCAGAACTGTCTGGAGAAGCTAAATTCTCTAAATAGATAATCTACACCCTTTCAAAAAAGCCTTTTAGAAAAAAATAAATAAAAAAGCGCCCAATGTTGAAGTGGTTCATAATAAAACAGAAAACATATCAAAATTTTATTTATTACTTTTAGCAGTTTCTTATGTAAACTCAAAGAGTTTTCTATTCAATTACACTGGAATTTTCCATTTATAGCAATGCATTTGGATGTGGAAGGCTTTCAAAATTTGGTAGGCGGAAAATACATAAAACAAATGGTATAGCACCTCTCATCAGTTGAAATACAATAACTTTTGCATAGATTATGGTAAAGACATTTTTCTTTTTTCCTCTGATTACACACATGTGCAGGAACCAACAAAATTATTTACAGCAACATAGAGCACACAGAACCTAAAAGGTACACTTTCAAATTTGAGGTTATAAAAACAAAATACAAAAAGCGCCTCTTTTTTTAGGTGTTTATTATAACACAGACAACATATACAGTTATTTTAAATACTTTCAATAGTGTTTTATGAAAATTCAAAGGGTTTTCTTTAAAATGATACCAAATGTTTGCGTTTACACCTCTGCATGTGGATTTGTGAAGCTTTTAAATTTGGGTTGGCAAAATCCAGGCGGAAATCCCAAAATAGCACTAGACTTTAAAAGGTTAAATGTAATTGACATGATAAAAATGTAAACAAATTCCATCATGGTTTCTATTATTTTAGGAAATAGCAGGATTCATATTTATAGCAAATTTTTGGATATATATTTTTTTAATTCAAGTTTTTTATTGTTTTCTTCTGGTTCATGACAAAATAATACAAACGCATATTACAAATGATCACTTGTGGCCTACTAAATGTAAAGCCATAATGTATACAGTGGTTACTATGGACAAAAGTACAATATTATTAAAAGGAGAACCTGGTGAGTAATTTTAAATTGTATTACAAGACATCGTCACATAAGACCAAAAGTCTTCCCACACTGGGATACCTACAGGCCCCTCTGCTTTGTCCTTGTTATGTAATTTGCAAAGTAGACGTTCATATGAAGCTGTTTCAGTCATTATATTGGCCCATTCTTTTAACTCTGGAATTTTGGGAGTTTTCCAGTGTTTTAAGATGACTCTAGCTGACACTGAGATTCCCACCATGATGACTGTGAACTCTCCTTTTGTAATATTTGGCATCTGCTCCCTATCTCCCAGTAAGCATAACCTAGGTGACATTGGTATTAATGTTCCAAGCCATTTACTCAGAATATTTAGGGTTTGGTGCCAAAAAGGCTGAACTAGTGAACAGTCCTAAATACAATGATGTGCCTCTCTCTTTTTGACATTTCCAACAAACATTATTATTTTGGATATTTGTTTTTAAATGAATGTTAATATTTATGATTGTTTCATAAATTCGACTCTTTATTGATGTTCTTGACTTTATTGATGTCCTTGATGTTTTCATGCGGTTAGTTGGGGGCTTTTATTTTAAAATTTGTCGTGACAATAGCCCCTTTCACACATGCAGACCTCTCCGGTGTCATGAGAAATCGAGTCGCCCTGACAATTGGGTCCTAGGACCCTGGGTGATTCTATTGGTTCACTGGAGTTGTATTAGGTAGCCTGTAGCGCCTTTTTAATATATATATATGCAGCGAAATCTCGTTTAAATGTATGTAATTTAAAAGAGCGTTATAATGGCATAAAACTATGTATTTCTAATAAGGCATGTGTTGTGGCATGGATCATTTATCTTTGGTGCTTTTATTTTAGATAGACTACAATGCGCTACCACTTCTTATGTAAATATATAATGTATATCATTAGGCATCATTAAATGTTTAGGACCGTTTCAATTATTGTAACTATGCATGTCTTTAACTGGTACTTACCGATAATAATGTTAGTAAGTGATAATATGATAAGTGTTGTTAAAGTGTCAAGACTGAAAATCGACTATAAAAAGCACTTTTGATCAGGCATTCAACGCAAACGACCTATTGGGGTCCTAAGCGGACTCGATTGCAGGGGGACCTGATTTCTCATCACACTGGTGTGATGAGAAATCGGGTCCCCCCTGCAATTGAGTCCGCTTAAGACCCCAATGAATTGTCTGCGTTGAATGCCTGATCAAAAACAATTCATAATCATATTTGGTGCTTTTTATAGTCTATTCTCAGCCTTGGCAATGTAACAAGACTAATCATATTACTAACATTATTATCAGCAACTAAAAGTTAAAGATATGCACAGTTTAAATAATTGAAACGTTTGTAAACATTAAATGATGTATTTTTGATGTTTTTATGTATTTATTTGTAACATATATTTACATAGGAAGTGGTAGCACGTCGTAGGCTATCTAAAATAAAAGCTTTACACAAGCCTTGTACATCAGTAAACGAAATACACAATTTAAAATAGTTTTATGTCATTATAACGCTCTTTTAAATTACATACATTTAAACGAGATTTCATTGCATTTATATATATATATATGTTTTTTTTTTTTTTTATTCAGGCGCTACAAACTATACCTATTACAACTCAACTGAACCAATAGAATCCTAGGCGGACCCAATTGTCAGGGGGACTCGATTTCTCATGACACCTGCAATTTTCCGGAGAGGTCTGTATGTGTGGTGTGAACAGGCCCTTTTTGAAAATACCGGTAAATTCGTTCTGGCAAGAGAAAATTTTCCGGAAAGAGAAGTTATAACATTAGCGGTAATTTACCGGAATGCTGCTCTGTCTGAACGCCGGCCATAGATATCATTAGATGTCGCCGACCCTGTTGTTGCTTATTGGAAGGAATGCGTCAATAATAGAGCCGCCATTTTAGTACAGGGTAGCTCTCATTTGAAATAATTGAGGGACCAAGATGCAGTGGAGGACTGTGGCCATCCAGAGCCAGAGATATATACATATATATGTGATCGGGAGTTTTCCCGGTGGTCAGTATGCAAATATATTATTTTAAATTACGAAAATGATCTTTTAACATCACTTTCCTACGTCGATGGATAAGTGACCGCACAGGCATTGTCAACAAAGAGCGAGTGTATGTATGGAAATTAAAGTTCATAACATACAAAAACGATGAAATGTTCTGCCTTTGTGCTTTGTTTTGTTTGTTTGCTTGTTACTACACCCGTACACAGCGCTAAAGTCCAGCATCATCACATTGGCTTTGGTCTTGACTAGTGCAGTTGAATGACATTTGTGCTGGGAGCACTGTACAAATGTGGCGGCAGCATTGACGCATGGTCAGGGTCCGTATGCGATGTCTAGTGTATATATATATATATCTATGAACGCCGGCTAGGAAGGAGCGCGTTCACGTCTAGAACGAGCTGACATGAGACGTCTTCTCCAGCCAATCAGAACACTCAGACGCATTCACGTCCGCGCAGTTTATGAAAAAAAAAGCCTTTGAATATTTTCCCAGACACATTTAGCTGCTAGATGTTAGTCAGATAACGTTTCTGTTCCTTCTTAATGCTAACTGTGTAAACAAGTTATCGATAATTGCGCATGGTAAAGGCCGATTTATACTTCTGCGTCAAGCGCACGCATATGCTACAGCGCAGCCTACGCGTGGAGGCATAGCCCCTCGCCGTAACCGTCGGCGCCGTTGACGCGCACCTCTCAAAAAATGTGACGCATACACGTAACGCAAGCTCTGTGATTGGTCGGCTTGGTAGCGCTGACGAGTGTGGGCGGTGAGAGCCCAATGCAGCGAGTGTTTACAAGTGTGGAGTCCCGTGAAGGAGCTCCGGATGGAGACTGTTGTTTTGTGTTTACCTTATGATTAAAGTTGCTGCACGTCCGCCAGTTCCCACCTCAAAATGAGTGAGATTGAGCCACTTGTACATTAAGGAAGCGTTCAGAAAAAACAGAACACCAGCGAAGAAACTATGCGTCCATGCGTAGGCTGCGCCATAGCATACGCGTGCGCTTGACGCAGAAGTATAAATCGGCCTTTAGCTGTTGTTTGTTTACCTTCAAGCTCTGACGCACCAGCACACACACACATCATGTACATCTCGACATGCGAAAGTGTTCCTCTGTTTTCATCGAAGTTGTTTACAATACTCCATCCACAGAGTTTGTAATGTAGTCAAATGTTTTCAAATACAAAGCCAGCCGTTTAGAGGTCATTTCTGGTTAATGATGTCAGAATTTACCGCTATTTTGGAATGGATTTGTAAATAGTCTTTTGCAGAAAAATTCTGTAACGTCCGTGCCTGTGTGAACAGCGCTTTTTTAAATTAACCGATACAGCGGTTCTGGAAATTTTCCGGATTTTTACCGGTATTAATGTGTGAAAGGGACTAATAAAATGGAGGTGAGACTAGTAATCGCTGTTTTAAGTTATCCAGAGGTGTATGACTACAAATCTTGAATATCACAATATTAATAAATATTACAATTATAACAATATCAACAGCAACATTCACGCACAATACGCAGCTGATTCAGACGTTGCCTAGTAAAATGCACAATGCGCTTATTTTTTTTATTGTCAACAAAGGGTTGGTACTAAAACAGATACGTTTGCGGCCGGAAGTTACAGAGTATTATTTATTTTATTTATTAAATTTCCCATTTATTGTATTTTATTATCGTTTACCCCCACCCCAACACTAAACCTAACCGTCACAGTACTGTAAAACTGTGGTTGTACTGAGTATTATTTATGTTATCTATTATTTTTTAACGCCTACCCCCCACCCCAACCCTAAACCCAACCGTCACAGTACTGTCAAATATTATAGTTATACAGTGTCATAAAAATATTAATGTGCATATCACACTTCCGGCCGGCCGCATATCCAATCTAGACTTTACCTCAATGAAGGCGGTGTGGTGCGCCCCACATTTTTGGAACGTAAAAGCACATTCGCTGTGATCGGCCTCTCACTGTGCCAAAGCTCTTAACGTGAATTAAAAGGCTTTTCACAAATGGTTTAACATGTTAAAATGACATTTAAATCGAATAATTAATAAGCTTTTAATAAATGTTGATTTGAATAAACTTTAAATAAACTAAGGCAGGTGGAATATATACTTTGGGGCCCATAAGGGACCCATGTGGGCAGCACACTGTGGGCCCATATACCGGCGTGAAATTGGGGGCACGTGTGGGCCCCCATGAGGACAGCCTGAAAGTGTGGGCTATCCCACACTAATCAGAGCGGTTTAGCCCACAGTCAGCCCACACTTTTGGGCTATATCAAAGGGGGCCCACATGTGCCCCACAGTGTGGGACCCACACGTGCCCCACACTTCACGCCAGTGTGGGCCCAGATACCGGCGTGAAATGTGGGGCACATGTGGGCCCTTTTTGGGACAGCCCAAAAGTGTGGGCTGACTGTCCCAAAGGGGCCCCACAGTGTGGGTCCCACAGTCAGCCCACACTATTGGGCCCACAGTGGGCTGCTCGCGAGTCTGGTTCTACTTTGTATTATACAATGCTTTTTCAGAACAATTTCACTTGACAATAAACTGGTTCATGTCAATAATTATTTATTTACAGATTTTAATAACAAAAAATGAACAACTATTATATTGAAACTGAATTATATTTTAAACAAAATCAAACATCAATAAACAAACTAAAGAAAACACCATTTTTTTAGCTCCAAAAAATTTAATTAAAAGTTTCTTCTGAGTTTTGGCCCTTTCCTGACGCCCACCATCTCTGTCTCTTGACTTTCTTAACCATGATTTGACTGTTGCTTCTATTTCGCAAGCGGTTCCTTTGCTGGTTTTTGTTACAGCATCAATTCTCCTTTATTTGTATAGCGCTTATACAATGTAGATTGTGTCAAAGCAGCTTCACATAGAAGAATATAGTGAATTGAAACAGTGTCAGTCCAGTTTTCAGAGATTAAGTTCAGTTTAGCTCAGGTCAATGTGGGTTAATATTCACTAATGAGAGTCCAAAAACTTAAGAAATCAGTCATCTGACAAATCCATCCATGCGCAGCATCTGAGAAAGAAAACAATTGAAATACAAATGTTAAAATCAATATGTTATTTAAGTTCTATGGACCCTTTTCACATTTCCGGGTTGCTTTGTAGCAGAAGTCATCATAGTTGGGTAAACTTAAAGAGCCCTTATTATACATTAAATGGGTCATATTTCAGCTTTATGGGTCTCCAACAACAGGCTGATCTGCATGCAAGGTCAAAAAACACTTTCATGGTCTTATAATATGCATTTATTTTTACCTAATTATCCCAGCGACTCTCATATGAATCGTTCAGTGATTTAGTTGTTCCCAAACCCCTCCTTAGCGCGAAGCTAATTTGTCGTTGGTTGACAGCGTTCAGCCCGAGACACGGTTTATCAAGCCCCTGGGTCGCCAACATTGGTAAAGGATCCGATCGCAGCAGACTCCCGAAACATGCTTCATAGTGAAACTTACACCACAGTAAACAGCACCCAATTCTCAACAGTGTTATCCAGGCACCTCACGCCCGAAAGCAGTGCAGTTAAACACCACAAACGCAAAGCAGCACGCGTCACGTTTTCAACGTGGCATTAGACCGATATGGGAATATAGAGTTAACCTGATATGTTCTCAGGGCTTACCTGTACATCCCCAGCCAGGAGGTTGTAGCGCTTCTCCTCTGTCCTCTGCCAAGCTGTCTTTGCGGGCTCCCATGTGCTTACCCTGAGCCTTCTTTCCAGTGCTGTGCACCAGCCCAAAGCCTAGTGTAGCTAATAAACTGGCCTTGTTTTGCACATGTTTCCAAACTCCATCGTATTCTGTGACCCTAGTAGGCGCTGTTCTCACTCTTTGGCTTGAACTGGCTCCTACAGGCGGATTGGACATGCCTTTCATAGCCTACACTCACATGAATGCGCTGAAATGAACTGTTCAATACTAGTATCTATAAAATCCCTTGTATTTCACACAGAAAAATGTAATGTTCTTTAAATGCAAACAACATTGCAAACTCATGACTTCAGGATCTGTTTGTATTTGCTGTGTAAGTGAGTGGGGCTTATGTTTCGTATCCACGTCACGCCGAAACGGCTAAAGATTCGTTATCAAGACGATTCATTTAAACCCCTATGAGTCGACTCTTTTATAGATGAATCAATAGTTTTAAAAACGGTCCACTTTCAGATTTAAGCTTTAGCTGGATATTTCACTTCACTAAGAGCTGTGTTACACACTACATGGAAGGTC
>CAIGQZ010031371.1:14034-32046 GCA_903798205.1 Danio tinwini | reverse complement strand
CCTATTACTACTGATACTATTACAGTAATCACTACTACTACAATATCTACATCAACAACATCTACTTCTGATTCTACTACACCGACTACTACTACTACTACTACAATACCTTTACAACTTCTGGTACCACTTTTCCAACGACCTCTACTACTACAGAAACTACTACAACTACTTCAACAATCCAAACTACAAATACAATTGTTACTTCCACAATGACTACTACTACTACTACTACTACTACTACAACAACTACAGCAACCTGAAAAATGACAAGGGTAGAAATACTTGTAATAATGATATAGAATAGCATATATAGAATAGCAATAATAATAGTAATGGTAACAAAAGTAAAAGTAATACTATTAATGATAATATTGAGGAGGTGAGGGGAAGTTGGGAAATCAGGAAGAGGACGAAAAATTATAATAATAAATAACAATAATAATAATAATAAGTAGATGACATAAAGGGAGAAAAAAAACAGGAAAGGAAAGAAAAGGGGAAGTGGAGAGGAAAAAAATAGAAAAATGAAGTGCTGCAAACTGAACAATGAGAATAATAAGAAAAAGAAACGTTACTATAATAATAATAATAATAATATACAAATAATAACAACCAAAAGTAAAGAATAATATTAAAAAGAAGAATTTAACCACCAATATGATGAATTATTAATAATATAATGATGATAATAATAGTGATTAGTAGTAATAATAATAATAATAAAAGATCAAGAGGTGGGCAGGGAAACACAATAACCACAATACACTTGCGCCGACAACAACAACAGCACCGATAATAATAAAAATAAAAAAATAAAAAAACCTAACAATAATTTAAGGGGGTGAATGTTATGTGATCAGTTTTTACCTTGAAGTATACAGTGTTTGTCAGTTGCTTTGTGATGCATTAAAAAAGTATGACGTGCAGCATGGACCAGTCCAGTGCAATGCCCAGGCTGCCATGCCCACGTCACACTTACCCTGTGAGTGTAGTATATGTAAGTATGTGCAAGTAGGCTTTTTTGTTTTCCCTTTTTTTTTTCCTCTAATGCTTGTTTTTTATTCATTTATTTTTTTATCAGTTGTTAGCCAGGAAATTATCAATACCATTAATATTATCAGCTCAAGTACAACAGCCCCCCCCCCTCCCACCAACCTCCCGATCCCCTTCTCTTCCACCTCTTGAGGGAGAGGGAAAAAAATATAAATAAATAAAATAATTATAATAATGATAATAAATAATATTAATAAAATTAATAAATAGATTTGAGAGAGACAGAAAAGGAAAACAAATAGTACAAATGAGGGAGAAGTATGTAAAGACCGAATTTTAATGTGGGAAAGAATTTATGAAATTTATAATAATTTTTTTAATAATAACTTTCCTTTTTTTGATTTATTTTATTTTAAATTAGATGTAATATGAGAGACAGTTTTTACCTCTACCTGACCCCCTCTCCCCCCTCCCCTCCTGTCTGTGTACTGATGAAGGTGTTGTTGGGGAGTGGCTTCAGGCAAAGAGAATCTTCAATGGAGATGAATTCTGATAATAAGTTTTTCCAGGATGAGATGTGAATGGTATTTCTTGATTTCCAGTTCATAAGGATAGTTTTCCTGGCAATAGTTAGGGCCACCAGCAGTAACTGACCATTTGTATCATTTATATTGATTGTGGATATGTCACCTAATATGCAGAGGGAGGGAGACAGTGGGATGTGACATCCCATTAGGTTGGAAAGTGAATCAGCTGCCTTTTCCCAAAATGATTTAATTGAAGTGCAATGCCATAAGGCGTGAAGATAAGTGTCTGGTTTGTTTTGTGTGCAATATGAACATATTTCTAACGTGAAACCCATTTTAAATAATTTCTGCCCAGTTAAATGAGATCTGTGAAGTACTCTATACTGTATAAGTTGTAGGCTAGCATTTTTAGTCATGGAGAATGTGTTTTTGCAAATTTGAGTCCAGAATGCAGCATTGGGAGTAATAAATAAGTCTGTTACCCATTTAGCGGTTGGTAGAACTAATGCTTTGTCTGATTTTGAGATCATTTTGTATATTTGGGAGAGCAATTTTTTGGAGGAAGATATACTGATAAACTCTGAGATTTGAGGGGAAAGGTCTAGATTGATTGATTGGTTAAGTAATTTTGATTTAATTGATGATTTGATTTGTAAATATTCCAAAAAGCAATTACTCCCAATGCTGTATGTCTGGGCTATATGGGAAAATGGTGCCAGGTTATTATTATTAAAGATATGCTGAAGTTGTGTGATTCCCTTATCTGCCCATGTGTGAAAGTTAAGTGGCTTCTTGTTAGCTAGGAAATCAGGGTTATTCCAGATTGGGGTGTATTTAGATGGTGTGAGTGGGGAATTTGTGATCTGATGGAATTTCCACCATGCAGGCTGTCAGAGTTGCTTCTATTGTTGGCATTTTAAAACAGTGATGATTTTTGATTGTTTGACTGTGAAAAAGTAATTCTGAAATGTTAATGTCTTTGCAGATTGTTCTATATGTTGCCATGCGTATCCTGAAGTTTAATCCATTTGTGTATGTTCTGAAGCTGATTTGCCAAAAAATAGTTGTAAAAATGTGGTGCTTCTAATCCTCCTTGCGGGTTTGGTTTCTGTAGGGTTGTCAATTTAATTCTTGGGGTCTTGTTTTTCCAGTCAAATTTTGAGATAAATGAATCTAGAGATTTGAACCAGGTACGAGTGCGCTGTGTTGGGATCATTGAAAATAAATAATTTTTGGGAGTATGGACATTTTAGTTACTGATATTCTGCCCATGATGGATAGTGGTAGGTTCATCCAACGTTGAAGATCGTCATCTATTTTTTTAAGAAGTGGAGTATAGTTGAGAGCAAACAACTCTGGCAGCCTGGCGGAAACCCTGATACCCAAATATGTGATGTAGTTGGTGCACAGAGGAATTTGTGGGGTTTGCGATGCCGCATCCACACTGGTAGAGTGTAATGGAAGTAGAGCAGATTTATTCCAATTAATTGAGTATTCAGAAATATTTGAAAAGGTATCAATAAGTTTATTGTTTCTTGTAATGATGTTTGGGGATTTTGTAAGTATAATAATATATCATCAGCGTAAAGACTTATTTTATGGTGTATGTTTAATGTTTGAATTTTTTTGATGTAGTTGTTTTGACGGATAGCTGCTGCAAGCGGTTTGATGAATATGGTGAATAGAGAGGGAGAGAGTGGGCATCCTTGTCTAGTTCCTCGGTGGAGAGTGAAGCTGCGTGATGTTAGTCCGTTAGTAATGACGGTAGCTGAGGGTGATGTGTAGAGAATTTTGATACAGTTAATAAATGACTCCCCAAAACCAAACCTCTCTAATGTGGAAAACAGGAATTTCCAGTTTACTTTGTCGAAGGCTTTTTCTGCATCTAGAGTGACTATGATAGATTTGTTTTTGTTTATTGATGAGTGATGTATTAGGTTTACGAGTCTGCGTGTATTGTTGGATGCTTGTCTACCTTTAATAAAGCCGGTTTGGTCTGGATGGATTATAGATGGCATGATTTTTTCTATTCTATGGGAAAGTGCTTTAGCGATTATTTTAGTGTCTACGTTGATTAGTGAGATTGGACGATAGCTTGATAGAAATGTTGGGTCTTTATTGGGTTTGAGGAGGAGCTCAATTGAGGCTGTGTTCATGGTGTCCGGAAGTTTTGAGATTTGTTTTGATTCATTTATCAATCGGATGAAAAGTGGTGATAAAATAGACCAAAAGTGTTTGTAGAACTCAGCAGGGAAACCATCAGGACCTGGTGATTTATTATTGGGCATAAGTTTAAGAGCATTGGAAATTTCTTTTTTTGATAGAGGAGATTTAAGAGTATTTATTTGCTGTTCGTTTAGTTGGGGTAAGTTGATATTGTTGAAAAATGAATTTATGTCATCCTGGGATGGGTTTTTTTCAGTGGAATATAATTTACTGTAAAATTTTTGGAAGATGTTATTTATTTCTTCTGTTGAGTTGGTGGATTTCCCTGCTGAGTCTTCAATGACTGATATTGTTGTTTTTTCTTTACTGTGTTTGATTTGATTAGCCAGATATTTACCAGATTTGTTACTATGATGATTTTGTCCCAATAGGTTGACTTAGAGGTTTTTGCAACAAAAAAAAAGCAGAAGTGGATTTAGCTGGTTGATGCTAAAGAAAGATTTACAGTTAAAACCAAATAATTGTTTAAAGTGACATAAAAAAAGTATTTTATTTACTAGCTAATAACCTTATAATTAGATATTAAAATGAAACTACTAAACCTAATCAGAGGAGCCTGATAGAAAATGCTCATTTACAAGAAAAGAGTTCAGATGGATTGAGGGTTTTGCATCTGAACTCATATACATATATATATATATATATATATATATATATATATATATATATATATATGTAGTAAAACTGATAATAACCCGCTCGCCAACATGCCCATTTCATTCCATTACTAATTGGACATTACGCACAACAAAACATTTAAGACAAATAATGTTGGACAATCCGTTATTATCGCGTGTATTACAGTATTTGAATGACTCAACATGTTGCTTTTGCAGACTTATACATAATTCCCTCTGACGAACAAAAAATATATCAACATTATTGTCCACAATTTAATCATACATTCGCACTACGTCAGGCATTTTGACAAACATTTACTTCTACTGTGATTTTTCTTCTGTCGATTAAATTTTATTTTATCACCTCCCTGTATTTTCAATAATTCATAATCAGAATCCCTCTGGTAAAAAAAAAGAAGAAAAACAATAATTCAGCCAGAGCCGTTTCTGAACCAAAGTAGGAGGTTCCTGAATTTCTATTGGACAGCAACTTCCAATAGAATAGGCAACTTCACAGACGGAAGAATCCGTGACAATCCGTGTACGTACATAACGTTATACCGCTTAAAACGTTGAGAAAAAAACATAAGGTTTAACGCACTTCTCCAAACAGAGCGCGACGAATATCACAACCTTGTTGTTTTCGCTCGAGAAAAACATGAACCTCTCACACTCGCTGCAAGTAATCAAACTGCACAACATCAAAAGACAACTTAGTAAGTACTCGTCAAAAACATGACAGTTGTTCAAAATCCTAAGAAAGATCATTTTCACCCACACATTTCACCTAAAAGACATTGTCACTCATGTTTCCTGATCTATATTAAATCACAACTCTGTTCTGCTACTTCTAACACGGCCTGTTCTCATTGACAGATCCCCAAACTGTCCGCAACGGTGTACAAACTAGATCCATCGACTGAAACAGTCTGTATCAATAACATGGACTGCGAGGTCACAACCTGCTATATCGCAGACATGACGGAAACCATACAGCTGTCTTTGTGAACCTCACAAGTTGATTTTGTGCGCACTGACCAGTCATACTGTTTTACTGACCTCACAACAAGAATGTTTCAGAGGAAAAACACCTTACAACAACACGCAACACCACCATCACTGAACTGCAAACAGCTATTCCGTACAGTCTGCCCAGCACCAGCAGTGCTGAAACTGAGGAACTCCACCACTTGACCGCCCCTCTGGAGAGTGCTAAAATCAAATTGATGTCCAAAATGCCTGAGTGCTTAGCCTAACTTCAACCCCAAAGATCAATTCCACAGATGTCACACCTGTAAATTCCACCGCAAAACAAACAAATGCTCGACCAAATCCAGTGGACAGCTCACATTCACAATAAATAACGTTGAGGTGGACATGACCATCGGCATCATCACCCTCAGAAAATTTGTCACAGCAGACCACAATATAACTTCACTGGACGCCCAAGACATAGAGGAACTCCTAATGTCATACGACACTTTGGATGTTACTTATACCTCTGACCACCACATCACATCACTCCAGAAAAGTGCTACCCCCTCACCACAGCCTATGCTCGCCAACCAGACTGCCAAGACCTCCAGCGCCAGTTTGCAACAACAACCAGACCCCTGTGCTGAAAGCACTGTACCTGAGGCGCAACACACAAGCCTCCCTGAAAAACGCAAGGCTGAGACAGCCTGTGTCACATCTTCCAAAAAACCCAAAGGAAAAAGCAAAGTCACAGCATCTACTAGAAATGTGCCCACAGATGATCTGGCGTTAAAGGATATTGCACATCTGTTTGACTAAGCTTGCAAAACCACACAGCATCCACCATACCATTACACAAGCACACAAATAACTACACCAAATTACAGACAAAATCAACAGGAGGCAAACATGTCAAAAACAAACACCATGCCAGAGACACAAACACTATCTTGCAAATGTCCAAACTTATAACGTGACATTTTCACATACAACAAACACTTGATTTATTTATTTATTTACTTTGAATATCAAATTGCTTGTAATATGTTCTTAATGTTATGCCATTTCTAACTGTTATGATATTTCCATATTACTCTGTTTAACCCAAAAACTGTAAAAGCTGTCACTATTTACAATCTGAATGTTTTGAACTATTGAACTGAACACTAGCTCAATCAGACAAGCCTACATATTTTTATGGTCTTTTTTTTTACCATTTAAATATTGCATATTCATGACTTTATAACAAGTGAACTTAAATGGCACCTAGGTTACCCCTTTTTCCAGATTTAATACAAGTATTTTTTGTCTCCAGAATGTGTCTGTAAAGTTTCAGCTCAAAACACCCTTCAGATATTTTATTATGCTTTTTATAAGTTTCTATTTTATAGCTTTGATCATCAGGTAGCGGTTTTTGTGTACTGCGCATTTAAGGCTAGTCCTTCACGCCCACCGTTTCCACGTGCCTGTCAGTGTGCCACCCTCAGCTGACGAGGGGAGCATGTCATCCCATCCAAAAATATATATACATATTCTCTCTATTACTTCCTGCTTTGCTACTGTTCGGACGCTTCTGCCTACAGCTCCGCTCCTTGCACTCTTGTTTTTATATTTTATACTCTAATTTTAACTTGAGCCTATCAGCACAGTGCTCAAACAACACAGCTTGAAGATCAACATCGAATCTACAAACTTTCTGGAATACAACTTTACCAACAAGAGAGGAATTATCATCTAAACAATCCTCCCGCTACCAGCTGCTCACATTCCTGAGACGGGAAAACACGGCTGTGAAAATGGCTCTGGAGCGTATTGATTTAGAATCTCTCTGCTGCACAAACTGCCACAAACATCTACAAAAGATTGCAGTCCTTGAAACAAAGTTACTTACGATCTGACCAGAACTGCCTGAACATACAGGACCGATTTATTGTGGACCCCCACAACATACAGCCGGTGAGTCTCATAAATCTACTACAGCTACTGTTTTGAGCTCAGAAAAACAGAATAAAACTGTTGAAAATGAGCGTGATAACAAATGGCAAAAACAAGGTGCGAGACCAAAGGGTCCTCCCTGGGTCAGATCACAAAGATCATACGCTGCTGCATTAGCATCCTCGACCCCAAATACAGCTTGGACTCAAATATAGCTTAAGAACAGATATGAAGTTCTCAGTAATATGGGTGAAGAATCCCCAAATGCAGTCAGACAGAGATCGCATGACTCAGCAGCTAATTCTTTACGAAACAGAGGCTCAAGGCCGACTAGACAGCGGCATTCTGCTCCGATTGCAGCTGAGATGAGAACATTGATTGTTGGAGATTCAATAATCAAAAATTTTAGATGCAGAGCAACAATGACATACTGCTTCCCTCATGCAACAGTTTCTGATATAAACAATTAACTTGAGAACATATTAAGGAAACATGAGAATGCAAAACGGATCATCATCCATGTGGGGAAAAATGATATTCGGAAGGAACAGTCAGAACTGCTCAAGAAAGATTTCTGTGAGCTCTTGGAAACAGTTAAAAGATTGAAGATTCAGCCATTCATCAGTGGACCACTCCCTGCAAAAGGGACAAATATGTTTTCACGGCTTCTTGGCCTAAATGTATGGCTGCAGAAAACATGTAACAGGAAAGGACTGAATTTTATTGACAACTTCAATCTCTTCTGGAACCAAAGACAACTGTTTACATCAGACGGCCTTCATCCAAACAAACTTGGTGCAAAAGTGCTGAAGGACAACATCTTTTTCTCCCTCCATCATCCATTGGTTGTGTCTGCCACTGAACTCAACCCAAATGGCACACACACACCTAGCAAATGTCCGGATGACCACAGGACTTTCCTGAGTGGATTTGTGGCTGACGCATCCCACAAGGACAGCGATAACACCACGCAGACACAGCAACCACTTTATTTAAGTACATTTAGTACACTTTTCATTAATGTACTAAAAGTGCTCTATTTCCAACACACTAATTTTGCACTTAATGTACTAAAAATAGTATTAAGTATATGTTAAGATGAATTTAATACCATCTAAGTGCACTCAACTGTGCTATATTGAGACACCATGAAATTGAACTAAAATGTGCTTTTAACATACTTTATCTGTATTTAAACATTCTTTTAGTTACAACTACAAATACACTAATTTTAAACTTTGATAAATATATTTATGAATAATCAAAAGTATAATAATAATATATTAAAAGAATATACAAACTGTGAGAAATGTGCTAAATTCTGTATTAAAAGTGCTCTATTTTCACTTCTTTCACAATTTGTATATTTTTTTATAAATAATACTAATATACTTGAAACTATTCTTAAATATATTTATAAATGTTTAACATTGTGGTTCAAGTGTATTTGTAGTTGTAACTAAATATATATTTATTAAATATACATATATAGTATGTTAAAAGCACATTTAGTTTAATTTCAGGGTGTCTCAAAATAGCACAGTTGATAGTTGAATAGCATACGATTACAACCATCTTTCATGCACTTTTAAATATATTAAAAGGAAAAAAACACTCAATTTATTTACAATATAACAATAACATACAAACAAAAATATGCATTAACTTAGTTTTTACTTGTCAAATATTTACATATAGATTATGACACCAATGGTTCACATGCAAGAGTAAAATCTGACAGAATTTAAGATTGGTAGTGTTGTGATTATAATGTTACTGTTCACAGTCAGACAATCATACACCTGTACATAAGTCACAAGCTGCTACTCTGTCCTCATGAGCTCCACATAGAAGTCATGATCAGTTTCTGGCATCTCTGTGACATGAGGAGATTGAGAAACAAGTCAGATCAATCGAATTTACACGACAAAACCTGCAAAATAATAAAAAAATAAGCAAATAAATAAGTAAATAAATCCCTTTATGTATTTATCTAATGCTATACATTTCTATGATATAACATTTCCTATTCATTATGTGATCTACCTCTCGACTCTTATCTCAAATTATTAAGTATGTTAATGTGTATACAACCTTTTCCGATCGCAAGGTTTTACTTTCATTTACGCTGTCCAATCAGGGCTTGACGCTTACTTTTTTCTGAAGGAGCACATGCGCTACTAAGTTAAAAAAAACATTAGGAGCACATAAAAGAATTTTAGGAAATGAAATAAAATGAAAATGTATCAAATAAATAGTGTTTCACCTAATAAATGATTCTTTAAAATCAAAGCAGTTTCAGTTATTTGAGTACAATAATAAGACTAGGTTTTATTTGACTGTAACAACAGCTTGAATAGTATTTAATAATTATTTATAATTTAAGCTGTATGGAGTTTAGCTAGCGGACGGCAGGACTGGGATCAAATTGCTCTAATGAAAGCCTCTCTAAACTGATCTGAATCAAGTCTTCAGTTGTGGACATGCCTAGACAGCTTGTTCAATTTTTGATCCAGTTTTAAGCTGGAAAATCTTTTTCACACTGGCCAGCAGAAATAGGGAGTTATTATAAAGTTATTGTTAAGTATTATAAATGTGCAGCATGGTTAGTGCAAACATTCACATGACCAGAGCTATCATAGGAAGATTATGACAGTATCAATGGTCCCAAACAAAACATGATTAATTTTATTATAATATATATTGTACATATTCTCTATGAAATATACTTGCAGTAGCTAGATTGAAACATCTTTTCTCCACATCACATAAAATATTGTGACTATTAAGTATAATGATATCAAAATTAATTAATTTGCATAATATATTCCACCAATTCCACCCTACTGCCCACATGGGAAAAGTAAGACAATGTAAAGAAAGACACAACTACAAACTCATGTGCAAAGCTGACACTGTTTATCTGAGCACTTCATCTTTCTGGGCTTTTTAAAGAAGAGCCGAATATGGGAATGCCTTTATGAATTAAAGTTTACTTCTGCCCCAAAGTAACACCATACTTTCTATTAAACTTTAATGGCCTTCAGCAACAAAATTTCTAATTATTCTAATTTAACAGACAAATAAAAAAAAAGTTTAGCATTTACCACCTTTTATCTGACAAGGTGTTTCTTTTCAGTGTGTTCAGTAAAAAAAAATCTTACTATCCATGTGCACCACTGACAGATCAAATCTGCTCTCGCTCTCTCTCGCTCTCTCTCTCTCTCTCTCTCTCTCTCTCTCTCTCTCTCTCTCTCTCAATCTCTCTTTCTCTCTCTCTGCTGTAGTGTTGGTTCTGCTGAGAGACTGAGACATAAGTAATGCAAAAACGAATACAATTAATATCGAAAGTGAAAGCAGAATCTCGGACGTGTCCGGGAAAAACAGGATGTGTCCTCGCGCTTTACTCAATTCTCTCTCACATACACATACGCAGATATTCAGTATTTAAAGTTGATCAAAACCTCTAAACATTTTAAGACAACTTTGAAAAACGTTTTTAGGGTCATTATCACTATAAAGTGTCTTTGAGACATCAAAATAAAAAATAAAAAGTTTGTGATTTTCGATTCAATCATAGTTGTTGTATTAATTAGACCTTATGGCTGTAAGAACTGAATGTTGGTCAAGCTCCTGCACTTTTTACAAATAATCTGCAAGCAGAAAAACAGTAAACAAACCTTAAATTGTGCCAACCCTGTCATGACCAAATTCAAAGCAATATAAGTATATTTTCATTGCAGTGAGATTATTAAATGTATATTTTCAGAAAGGTAATGTGTCCCTTTACCAACCCAACTTTATAGATTATGGAAAAAGTCTATTTATATACATGAAGTAAAGGACGAAACATTTATTTCCCTCTAAAATATGCAATTTATGCACGTTCTTTTCAAAATAAAATCCAAGATCTAAAATATATTGTCAAACTTTCAAACAATATTAACTGGCCCTTATTGATTAATTAAGAAATCACACAAGATGTTTTGCTGAGGTTATAAATAATTAGTTTATTTCATAAAAGTTGAACATCACGGTGGAAAACAAGATGACAGGGTGGACATTGGCATGACAGGTGGACAAAGGCTTTATTCGTGAACTAAATATGGAGGAACATTTGAAAAACAGCAGGTACAACAAGGAATATTAAAGGGTTCTTATAAAAGGGTTAAAAAGTTTTCAAGAATTCAACTTCTGTTTTCACTAATACTGCAAACCACTGAGCCACCATGCCGTCTCTTCTGTGATCAATTAGGTTTTATCAATATGCAAATTAATGGAAAATAAACAATTATTGTCCTTCAAATTAAACTAAATGAATGTAAATCTTTATATTGTTCATTGTTTTAGAGGAGTGAAGGGAATGTTGGAAGCAACTCAAGTTAAACACCTTAATAATACTGTTTTTTTTTTTTCAGAATAAGGTAAATAATTAATTATAGATGTTCACATAAATGTAGAAATAATTAAGACTGTATTTTTATTTCAAAGTCAATGAGCTCCATAATGTGGACTTTAAAAGGATATCCTTTATAGACAGACAGATATTGCCAAAAGGTTTGTATTGTCCACTCATGTATTGCATCTACTGGTGTAGTGTGTGTGTGTGTGTATAAGTGTTGTAACATAAAAACATTCACTAATTAACAATACAATATTAAATAAATAAATAAATAAAGTGTCAATAACAATGCATATGTCCACCCTGTCAAGGAAGGATTTGTGACAGGGACAATGACAGGGAGGACATTTTTGGTTAAAGAAATCATTTATTCAACACATGCTGTACCTCCAGCTGGTAAAGTGTTTCCCTATTTAAGCTCTTTGTAGACAGTTTAAAAGCTTTATTTTTAACTGCTGATTTTTGTTTTATATTAATTAATATTTCATTATGACAGGGAGGACATGTTGAGCTTGACAACATTCAGTTTCAAACACAGTATGAGGAAAAATAAGAAACATAAGTGTAGATACTTACTGTGTTCACATCAAGAAAAGCAAAATGGGCACGAGGATGCCAATGAGTACATCGTTCTTAAAGGGGCATTTAACACATCCTGAAAGGTGGACAGCAATTCTAAGGACACATGCAAAATGATTAATGATATTATGAAAATAAAAAGTTACCATCTGGTCAGCACTACAAAGCACCAAGCACAAAATAAGCCAGACACAGGAAAAGTTTCTTTCCTCAGGCCATCTACCTCATGAACAGGTAAATATTCTCCTACTGTGCAATAAACATGCAATATTTTCTCATACGCACTTGTACACAGCACCTTATAACAATATACAATGCAATACTTTCTCCATTCGCATTGGTACATAGCACCTTATAACCTGTATATTTACAACAAATCTGTACTTACAATTCAACATCCAGATCTTTTTGACTAACTATCTGTTTAATGTTTATCACCTTTTTTCTTTTCTCATATTTAATTTTGTGTTGTCACTTTATGTACAATGGAAGCTTCTATAGCCAAAACAAATTCCTTGTCTGTGTGAAGCACACTTGGCAATAAAACTGATTCTGATTATTGCCAAAACACTACAAAGGGCTGTTTTCAACTAAATTTCCAAATTTTTAACTCACATTAAACTGCCTGAAGGATATCGGCTTGGAAAAAAAACATCACCAACAGCTTACTCATCTGATTACATGACCTTCCCTGCAACTCCACACATCAAACACAATGGCTGTTTCTCAATATGCGTTCTTCAGCGGTCTTGCGTCCTCGTATAACGTCATCATCAGCTGCCAAAGTTCAGTTCCAATACTCAAGTCCGCAAGAACAGAGGACACGTGAAACTTCCCGGATGTGTTCTTGATATTGAGGACGCACCGATTCAGACTTGAGCACCGATCTTGCTCTAGAAGTCCCAGAAGTCATTGCGACTGAAAGTGGGAAGCACAGCATTTTATTTAGGTTTATTATTAAAGTTCAGAGACATAAGTTATTTATCTAAGGAGTTTCCCTAAATGAAACGATGAATATAAACATCACCATGGACATCTTAATAAAAGTAATAAACACATTAAGGTTGTTTGTTTGCTAAAATTCGTATTAAAATCAGTTTTATTTATATTGTGCAACATATATTTCTAATGTTTTTATGCATATAATATATTTTGAAAAGGGGGAAAGCAATAAATCGTTGTATGAATACTGTAATGATGAAATAATTGTCCATTAAAAACACGTGAAGGTTATGTGACCATCAGCAAGAACTCAGCATCTCATTTCTCACAGGACGCGTTCTCTGTTCTCGCGGTCTCCCGAGTTTGTTCTTCCAAGGACACCTGGCAAGACCGGTCTCCACAAGAACGAAAGTCTGTTCTCTGCGTTCTTGCAATTGAGAAGCAGCCAATTTCTCAATCCAGCTGGGATCATCCACCATTACCCCATGTAGTTCGGTAAGAAATCTTAGG
Organism: Danio tinwini; assembly: GCA_903798205.1. NCBI lineage: Eukaryota > Metazoa > Chordata > Actinopteri > Cypriniformes > Danionidae > Danio > Danio tinwini. The sequence goes on along the minus strand of CAIGQZ010031371.1, from coordinate 18,334 downwards.
GTGATTCTGGATGATCAGTTGTCCTTTAAAGAGGACATTGCTAACACAGCTTCGTCATGCAGATCTGCACTTTTCAACATGAGAAAAATCAGACTCTTAACAGATCATGCTGCACAACTTTTAGTGCAAACTATTGACATTTCAAGGCTGGACTTCTACAGTGCTCTTCTAGCTGGACTCCCATCTTGCACCCTTAATCCTCTACAGATGCTCCAGAACGCTGCAGCTCATCTGGTTTTCCATGAGAGCCCATGTAACTCCTCTCTTTGTCTCTCTGCATTGTTTACCGCTCGAGGCTCGCATCAAGTTCAAATCACTGGCACTGTACCCTCTTACCTCCACCTACTGCTGAAGGTCTACATCCAGATTGGAGGCTCCTGGGGGGGGTGTGAGCGCAGGCTATAAATCACTTTCCAAAACCTTTTCATTGACTGTTCCATGCTGGAAGAATATCTTTCCATTCCCAACTAAATGTAAATGTAAGATTCTCAAATGCAAGATTCTCAATCTCAAAAATAATAAAATAAAAAATAAAATAACATTAATCAATGCACAGCACTGTTCATTTACAAAATCCAATTCATAAATTCAAAAGACAATTTGTGAATTAACAAAAATTGGATTTGTGAATTTAGGAATTGTGTGCTACTTCAAAAAATTCCAGAGACTTTAGGAGATCACTAAATTTGTCCCTCTGGGGCAGTGGCTTTCTTTGAATGCTACATGCGTTTATTGCAACCAAGTTAATCAATGGTTTTTAACTGTTATAGCAGATGAATCCTTCTGTATGTGTCTGAAATGTATGATGTCTGGTACTAAACACAAGCTAGTGATATTGGCAATACATTAGTGTAAATGAAAAACTAATACCAGAAACAGCATTTGTCTTGGCCTGCCCTCCATGGCATCTGCTCATTGGAAGACAGTGCCATTGGGATGGACCAAACCAGATCACATAAATACCTACTGCAACAGTAAAACTTTGCTTTTTGCATTAGCTCGCTGCTGCTCTCTGCCCCTCCTCGCCTTGCTCTCGGACACTGCACTGCCACGCAATCAGGTCGCATAGAACTTTCCATGCAACCTCATAAAAGTTTAGGAACCGCCATAACTGCAAAAATACTTCTGCAAACCGACTCTCAGCAGAGTCGGTCACCCTGGTAACCCAGGACAACTTCCACTAACAAGCGAGTGAATACCAAGAACGTCACTGCAGCGGAGTCACCAACCAATCAGGAACAGTGTGTTTCGGCGAGGCCAGTGGGCGAAGGAAACTTAAACAAATGTTGTCTCTTGCTGATCTGGTGCAAATTAATCTTAAGCAGTTAAAGATAAGCCAAATCTCTGCTTTTGTGGTTTCTCAGGTGTGATTCTAAGATCTAGTAATAAGAGCTACAATTAATTTGGGATAGTTGTCAACTCATTTTGCACAAGCACCAGAATTGAGAACCACTGTTCTGAGGTACTCAAAATAACAAACTATCATACTCAAAATGAATTGCCTTCCTAAAGTTACTTTACTTCAGTATATCCTTGTAATTATTTATTTACAATATTTAAAACAGTTTGATAATTTTGTCAATTAATTTCTCTGGAACAATAAGCACCCTAGGTTGCATAGGAGTACATTGCAACAGCCAGTTGATAAAAAAGGATTGGGGCTTCCTAAGCATTTATTTCATTATTACGTCTTTAGTCTGAGCCATCTTGCGCACTGGTCCATCCCTCCTGAGAGAGCTCCATCTTGGTTTATGGTTGAACAAGCCATCCTACTTCCCATTCCACCACTACAATGTCTTTCCATCCATTTATTCACTTTATTTTGTAAATGTGATATTTGAGGCTGATCTAAAAAATATAATAATTTTTACTGATCGAATTTTAGGTGCAGGCCAGGACTGCCATTTGCAGATAACGTTGTCCATTTGGCTTATAGGACATGGACCTTCAGCATGCAGTGGGATGGTTTGCTGCTGAGTGTGACATGGCAGGAAAAGAAACAGCACCTCTAAGTCAAAACCATGGTGCTTGACTGGAAAAAGGTGGCCATCTCCAGTTTGGAGGAGAGTCCCTAACCCAAATGGAGTTCAAGTATCTGCAGGGTTTTTTTCATAAGGAATGGAATGTGAAAATAAATGATGGATCAGTGCAGCGGTAGCAGTAATGCAGTTGATGTGATTGTCTGTTGTGGTGAAAGAGTGAGACGAAAGGCAATGTTCTCAATTTACCGCTTAATCTAGGTTCCTACTCTCACCTATGGTAATGACTGAAAGGACAAGATCTCTGATACAACCGGACACATTTTACAAAGTGTTATGACCCGCTTGTTTGAGTCAAAACATAAAAGAGAGATGAGCCAACAAAATAGCCTGAATGCTAATTATTTATTATAAAATGTAACTCATAGAACAATCAATCAAAGCAACCAACAAATGTCTAGGGATAATAATGAAGATAAAGAACTTAGGATATAATCACAACACTTTAACTACATGATATAAGTAATGCAAAACAAAACCATAAGATTAAAGAGTCAATGAGATGGCAGGTCTTGACAAGAGGATTCCTGTGTAGCCACAGCATCCTGTGGTATCTAGCACAACAACTTTTATATAACCATTGTTGAGTAATGCAGGCATCCAATCAGGATTTACCACATACTCCAATCTGGAGTCTTGGGATCATCACAGTGTATTAATATTGTAAAACTTAATACCTGCCGCTTTGCCTAAATCATAAAATATTCATCAAGTTTGCATTTTACTCAAAAAAGTAAATGTAGTAAACTAGAAAGAATCTTGAACCTAAAAGTAAAGAAACTTTACTAATAAAAGATGCAACACAGGACAATTGAATGGGCTTTCTAAGCTCGAGGCCCTGGTATACTGCAAACTAACCGTCCTGGAGCTCCACCTTCTTTGATTTGCGGTGTCTTCACAGTGATTTATTTCTCATTCAGGGACTCAGACGAAGAACATCATCCAAAACAACACTAGCTCCATGAATGCACTGGAGAGCGGAGTACAGATGTATCCGCACCTGTATAATCACTGTATAATCACAAAGGGATTTTAAGCTGCAGAGGTGCTGTTTGCCAGATGTTTATGAAACTGTTCTTCTCTCAGCTGCCATTATTGTGTTTACGGTAAACACGAGGAACGCAACACATTTACAACCCCACCTACTGCAGTGTAGAAGTGTTGGAAAACAGTTTACCGTCACTCAGCCTTTTCAAACATTATTCAGACATGAAACAGACACTGATCAGATCTGTGCGGTTTCTCTCCAGTGTGAATCGTCTGGTGCAGTTTCAATTTTGAAGCTGTAATAAAAGTCTTCTCAGTCAATGCACATATACTCTTTCACACCAGTGTGGATCTTCATGTGTTCATTAAGGTTTGCTGATCGGTTGAAACTCTTTCCACACTGAGTGCATGTGAATGGTTTCTCTCCAATGTGTGTCTTCATGTGTTTATTAAGGTCTGATGAGTTGCTGAAACTCATCCCACACCGAAGCTGCGGTCACGCTAGAGTTTGAGCATGCGAAATTCTGTTGTATGGCGCTGCGAAAAGGGGCGGGATTACACAAGATGACTAGACATTAAAAAAGTAAGCGATTGGGCCATATTTAAAATTTCTGTCCAGAGAGGTCATGTTTTGATCTGCGATTGGTCTCACACAGTCAAATGATGGGATTTCGCAGGTCAGAGTTCACCAAGCTTGAACTTTGCAACGCAGTGAACTGCAAAACTTGACTCAAACTTGCGTTTCCAGTCTGACGCATTTGCGTGCATATGAATGGAAGTCTATGGCGTGAAAAGTCCAGTGTGACCGCGGCTTACGTGCAAGTGTATGATTTCTCTCCAGTGTGGATCCTCATGTGATGATTAAGGTTTGATGATTGGTTGAAACTCTTCCCACACCGAGTGCATGTGAATGGTTTCTCTCCAGTGTGGATCCTCATGTGTTCTTTAAGGTGTGATGATCGTCTGAAACTCTTCCCACACTGAGTGCACGTGAATGGTTTCTCTCCAGTGTGGATCCTCATGTGTCGATTAAGGGATGATGATTTGCTGATAGTCTTCCCACACTGAGTGCATGTGAATGGTTTCTCTCCAGTGTGGCTCATCATGTGTTGACTAAGGTTTGATGATTTGTTGAAACTCTTCCCACATTGGGTGCATGTGAATGGTTTCTCTCCAGTGTGGATCCTCATGTGGTAATTAAAGTGTGATGACCAGCTGAAACTCTTCCCACACTGAGTGCATGTGAATGGTTTCTCTCCAGTGTGGATCCTCAT
>CAIGQZ010031371.1:0-14024 GCA_903798205.1 Danio tinwini | reverse complement strand
CCACACTGAGTGCATGTGAATGGTTTCTCTCCAGTGTGGATCCTCATGTGAATCTTAAGATAGCCTTTTCTTCCAAAACTCTTTCCACACTGAGTGCAAGTAAATCGATTCTTGTCTCTCCTTTTCAAAATACCATCAGTCTGTAAATTATTTTTTTCCTCAATTTTGACATGATGTTCCTCCTCTTTACTCCCCTCATTCTCTTCAATTAGGTCTGAAATAAAATAAAATAAAACATTAGTTTTCATTAAGTCTAAAAAAACTGTCACTAGACACTGGAAACATTGGCTACACCTACTATATATTCATAGTTACAACAAAAAGTTTTTCTAAAATTTGTAAAGCAGACAGACAATACTTGTTCATTCTGTGCCTTACTGGTAAACACACCAGAAAAAAGTTCTGGGGTCACAGCTGAACATTTGCCTCACAGACATGAGACATACCTGTACAGCATCTGCATAAAGACTAGAGTGTGAACCTTTCCCCTTGTGTGCTGTTGGGTCATTTTCATCCATTCTAAAGTGATTTTGAGGCTTAATTTGGCCAAAACTTTCTCAGTGTTTCAGCAAATGGACTGATATTTGGGGACATCTTATTTTAACATATTCTGGGAAAATGCGTTGAAATAATAATAATAAAAAAAACTCAATACACTCTGGGCAAATTTACTCCCTTTTCGTTAAATTCATGGCTGTTTTTCCCTATTGGCCTATTTTTGTCTTATTGTTATAATTAACATTTTTTTTTTTTATTGCAAAGCCATGACAGCATATAATCATGCATTTATGATTGTTGGTGTTTTCTGTGACGACAGTCAACATTGTTTAATTGGTCTCCACCCATGGGACTGCAAAAAGGAAATGGGTAAGAGTATAAAGGAAGATGAGGAGAGTTGAAGAGGGCAGCATTATGTGGTGTGCAGAAGAAAGAGAAGTTGACTGAACTGTTGCAGTGCAGGGAAAGTAGAGAAACCGGGTCGAGACGAGCAGTGTAAACTTAAAGACTGGCTGTGAGAAACAAACCGCGAAAGTACGTATCAAAGCAATGTAGCAAAGACCGCTGTCTTGTTACTGAAGTGCTTGTGATGTCTGTGAACGAGTGCATCACCAAAGACTTCAGTGCAGTGTGTCCTGAACAAAATCAACTTACCGATTTATCTCGCTGGCATGGAGTCAGCTGCCGAAAGCCTTCATCCCACAGTCGACAGTGTCGGAGTTTCCTGTTAGGCACCCGTGGCTGCTACTCACAGGCTGGGTTATTAACACCAGAGTAGGAGCAGTGGAAGAGCGAGTGGCAAAAGAGTTTAGTATCATGAAAAAGGAGCTGGCTCTGCTGAGAGACTGAAGCGAGGATCTTGAGAAAAGGTCTTGCCGCTCAAATCTCTGCATTACGGGAGTTAAAAAAAGGACGGGAGCACGGCAGACGTGTGATGGAATTTGTAGCCGGCCTCCTAAAAGATACCATTGAACCTCGAGAAGACTCTACTTCTGGAAAGGGCACACTGCACTCTACACAGCCAACCCGTGGACAACAAGGAACCGCCACGCGCCTTCATGATTAAATGCCACTACTTTTCCAAAAAAAGAGGATATTTTGAAGAAAGCCATTGAAATTAAGGCAATCACGAAAGTACACTGGCTGTCAAAGACAATACAAATTTTAATGTCACTCTCTGGTTAGCTTTTAAATTACCACAATAGCACATGTTCATTGTTGTTTTTTCTAGTTCTTAAGTATATTTTGTCAATAATGGGGTAGCTTTTGTAGTAAAACATCCAGAGCTGTTCAAATTGTTTTGTTTTATATGTGAGGTCCCACATGGTAAGCTAGCTAAGAGTGGGAGTAGCTGGAAGTGTGTGCAAGTTTACATGCAAGGTTTCAATATAGTGTTGTTTCGTGTTTATAAGTGTATGTGCGATCAACTCTTTTTTTTTTCTTTCCTTTCTCTCCCTCACAAAACCCACAGATACCTTTCGGATGCTTCTGATAAATGTTTTCAACAGCCCTCCATAAAATGGGTGGAGTAAAGACAAACTTTACCAGTTGGAAAGTGCGGGGGCTAAATCACCAAGTGAAACGAAACAAGGTGTTCGCATATCTTAAGTTAAAATCTGATATTGTATATTTACAAGAAACTCATCTGTTGAAAAAAAGATTCTAAACTTAATAGAGGAGGCTATACACAAATATATCATTCTAACTTCAATAGCAAAAGTAGGGGCGTTGCTGTACTCATACTTAAGAATGTACAGTTTGTTATGGAGTCAAATGTATTGGATAAAAATAGCAGATACGTAATAATCCATGGTAAACTTTTTAACATGTCTGTGGTCCTGGCCAATGTGTGTGCCAGGGCTCGAAATTAACCTTTTTGCTTGGTAGCACTGGTGCTCCTAACTTGAAATATATAGGCGCACCATCCAAAATTTAGTTGCACCCAGCAATTATGAGCACTGTTACTACACGTTTTATATAAACATATTTATTGCATTTGAAATCAACACTAATCAAAACAAGCATAAAAATAAATAAAAATAATATATATATATTATATAATAATATATATATATATATATATGCTTGCGTGAGGTAAATATGTCTCAACAAAATCCCGTTATCACAAGAAAATACATTTTTATAACAATTGAGTGACCAAAAGACATACGGTCCGCTCACCAGCCCTGCCCGCACTGCTTGACATGAATGAATCTGTTAACGATACGTTAACTGTGCCGTGTTCTCATGCGTGGTGTCTTGATATTGCACAGATGCATGCAACAATTTTATGCACTCGCACAAATGCTCCCAAATATATTTTGAGGTCGCATAGATAAAATTTTGGTCGCAATTCCGAGCCCTGTATGCTCCTAATTGGGACAATGTACACATTTTCTGTGATTTATTTTCAATTTTGCCTAGTGACACACACAATTTAATTTAGGAGGCAATTTAAATTGTTTTGCACCAAATTTGAGACCGCTCTAGCTTTTTGAGTAATACATTAAGTCAGTCAGCACAATGTATCAACTCCTTCCTTCAGACATATGGTGTAAGTGACCCCTGGAGATTTAAATATTCATCTTCAATGCAATTTTCCTTCTATTAAACTGTGCATCAAACCTATTCCAGGATTGACCATTTTCTCCTGAACAAGCATGTCAGAAGTGGAGTATGGTAGTATTGTTATTTCAGACCAGTGTCTCACTAAAGCTATGTTTTCCAGGCAATGTAATCCCCCAACATACATGGTGGTTTAACTCAAGACTCTTGGCAGACGACGATTTTGTAAAATTGTATTGATGCTCAAATTGATTTCCCTCTTGAGACAAACGAATCCCCAGAGATAAGTTATAGCATCCTATGAGATACTCTGAAAGCATATATAAGAGGACAGATTATTTTATATCAAGCTAGTGCAAATAAAAGAAAGTCAAAACGGCTTACAGAGATTATGAATAAAATTAATACAATTGATCAGCTGCACTCAACATCACCTTCAGAAAAGCTCCATAAGAAAAGACTTCTTCTGCAAGTGGAATATGACTCCTTGACAAGTGAAAATGCAGAGGATCTCTACATAAGATCATGCCAGATTCATTATGAACATGGTGAACGAGCTGGCAGGTTATTGTGTTACCAACTGAAACAATCCTCAGCAGCTGGTTTTATAGCAGCAGTTAGTAAGGATGATGGCAGTATTATTATGATCAATTTAAAAACTTCTATAAAACTCTTTAAAGCTCTGAGATAAATGGAATTGAACGTATTTAGAGCTTTTTTTAATTATTTAGAATTATCATCCCTCTGCAAAGAGTCTCCTTTTCCCTATCAATGATAGAGCACAGCAAATGTCCTTCCAATGCATTCCATTTTTAGTAAGTCCTGATAAATTTGTATATCTGGGTGTGAGTGCGACACAAATATAAGGATTTGTTCAATATTAATTTTAAAACGACATTAGACAAAGCCAAACGAGACATAACACGGTGGTCAATCCTTCCTTCAAAGATCAATTCCATTAAAATGACAATACTGAGTTCCGGTTATGGTGCCTAAGGAGTAGTCGTGCGCGCGGTCCGCTCCCAAAAAACTTTTCAGTTTTGCTTTTTAACATCAGCGTTTTTGTTAGTATCTGACAGTATTTGCTTATCTACTGTTCTGTGACTTATTTCACCTTTGAAATGTCAAAAGGAAGGGGCAGACAGGTCGATAAAGAAAGAGAAGGCTCTCTTTCGCCGAGTGCTAACGTCACGCTAGCCGAGATTCGTGCGTTACATGACGACCTTAGAGCCTCGATCACAGAGGATTTCAAAACATCTTTTGAAAGTCTGGCAACCAAGCTAGATAATATTCAATCCACGGTAACTGATCATGATCTTCGCATCGGAAACCTTGAGTCCAGTGCTAAAGAGATTAGTCAGCAGCTCGATGCTACATGTTCGAGGCTCCAGAAGAATAACGAGTGGCTAAAAGCTAAAGTCTCCGATCTTGAGAGTCGCAGCCGGTGCCAAAACATTCGAATTGTGGGCTTACCCGAATCAATCAAGGGGCCGCGACCAACAGCCTTTTTCTCTCAGCTTCTGGTCGATGTCCTTGGTTCCCAGGTGCTAACCTCTCCGCCCGAGCTGGACAGAGCTCACCGTAGCCTCACACCTAAACCTACACCAGGACAGAGACCGCGACCTGTCATTCTGCGATTTCATCGCTTTCAAACGAAGGACTTGGTCGTCCGTGAATCTCGCAAAAAGGGTGAACTGCTGTATAATGACCACAAGATTCGTATCTTTGAGGATTATTCCACCGATGTTCTGAAACTTTGCGCTGAGTATAAAGACGTGATGTCATCACTCTACAAACGTGGCCTGCACTTCTGTACCCTGCTAGACTTCGAATAACACTTTCAAACGATGAGAAAAAATGGCTGGCTTCGGTTTCCAAAGCTAACAGTTTCATCCAGAGCTCGAACTAGTAGCAAACGTGTTGAATTAGACTCTACTATGTACAGTTATTATACATGCAGTCTTTGATGTACCTGTGGAATTAAGATTTAAACCTGCTCAGTATACAGACTTTTTCTTGTTTGAACTTAAAAGCTAATTTTATTCATAGTTTGCTGAATTCTAGGCTTGTAGTTTATTTTCCATCTTTTGCATTACATATTATGTCATTTATTTTTTTCTATCCTTCAAAATGAGGTATGACCAGTACCTGGATTTTGGTTTAGATTTACAATAAGCTCAGTCAGGCTTTATTATACTGTAAGCAGAGTTGTTTATTTTTTGACCTCCTTTTATTTCTTATAGAACAGCCTGGGTGGTTGGCCAAGTGGATTTTATATTAGACAGTATGTTAAATTTGATAAAGCTATGTTAAAACTGCTTTGGTAAAAACTTACTCACTGCATACTCTTTAATGTTACGATAAAATCCAATTTACTTAGATTTTTGCCAATTTGATGACACAGTGTTACTGCCCTTTTGTATTTTGTGTACAATTGTTTTCTTTTTTTTTCTTTTTCTCTACCTCCAATTTGTTTTGAAGTCTAAGTTTGTCAGTAACCACTGAATGTAAGGAATATTACTGATGTAACTATCATGTTTGGGAGGACTAGGAGTTAGGAAACTTGCCTGTTATGGTAATGTGAATCCAGCTGCAGTTCCTGTTGTCAGCTGGTGAAAGGATAGGTTTAAGAGCGGGTTTGTGTTTTTGTTTGTTTTCCTTTCTTTTTTCCCTTTGTTACAGTTGTGTTTTTTTCTCTTTGTATATTTTTGTGCAATCACTTTTACTGCACTTTGTATCCTCATAATGCTTCCAGCCACTTGCTATGTTGGCTGTGCGGTGTACGCATACGTGGGGGTGGGTTCTCAAAGACTTGATCATGCTTATAATATTTGTTATTAATGTACCCCATGAGTAACAAGGTAGCAACTCATGGTGTACTGAAATTCACTAGTTGGAATGTTAAGCGGCTCAATACCCTAGTGAAGCGAAATAAAGTTCTTAACTATTTAAAACATGTAAACACTAGCATTGCCTTGATCCAGAAACACACCTTTTGCTTGCTGATCATCTAAAGAAAGGGATGGGTAGGTCAGCTTTACCATTCTAGTTTCCATAGGAAGTCCCAAGGTGTAGCTATTCTCTTCCACAAATCGATTCCCTTTTCTGTCTCTGAGGTCATCTCGGATCCTAATGGGCCTTTTATTATTCTCAGAGGACAAATAAATGGAGCTCGCTTGGTTTTGGCTAATGTATATGGCCCTAATTGGGTTGATGAGGCATTTTTCAAAAGATTTTTGTTTTCCCTCCCTGATTTACATTCAAACCAAATAATTCTAGGTGGGGATTTTAACTGTTGTTTAGACCCACTTCTAGTCCTACAGTCTAAATCTAGTAGGATCATTCAGCTTTTTATGGATATTTCTTTCTTTTCCCCTGTCCATCACTCTTTCTCCCGTATAGATTATTTTTTGGTTGATAATAAATTGCTTCCATTGATTAGTTCATGTGTTTATAATACTATAGTAATTTCAGATCATGCCGCTGTTACATTAGATTTTGCTCGTCCAGGCTTTTCGATGTCTAGGTCACCTTGGCGCTTTAACACCTTATTACTTAAAGATCCTGAGTTTATAGCAGTTATGAATGATCGTATTGATCTATTTATCTCTAAAAATCTTTCTCCAGAAGTTTCACCTAAGATTGTTTGGGAGGCATGCAAGGCTTACTTAAGGGTAGAAATTTTCTCATATGCAGCATATAAGAAAAAAAGTAATGAACGGAAGTAGGGCCAAGCTTTTTAATTTGCTGTCAGACCTCCAGGCTAAATGTGTTAACTCAACAGACTCTGACCTTTTCATTTGGTTTCTTACAACAAAGACAGAGTTTAATTTGCCTACCATGGATGATAAAACTTGTTCCAATTATTATGAATTCGGCGATAAATCAAGTAAATTGCTTGCCCATCAGTTACGTCAGTCTGTCGCTTCACATCATATTACTCAAATTTCCACCCCCACTAGTTCTTCAGCCAACCCACTAACTATAAATGACATGTTTAGAGACTTTTATGCTTCTTTATATACTTCAGAAAACATAGCTGAAAAGGCTCAATTTGACAGTTTTTTCACATTTTTTTATTTACCTTGTATTGATTCTGAAATCTCTAATTTGGCACCTCCACTTGCATTGGAAGAAATTAAGACTGCTTTAAATCTGATGCAGAATGGCAAATGTCCAGGACCTGATGGCTTTCCCGCAGAATTCTTTAAGACATTTTCTGACAAATTGTCTCCTCTTTTACTTAAGATGTTTAATGAGTCTTACAGTTCAGGTATTCTCTCTCCTTCTCTCTGGCAGGCTATTAGTTCCCTTATTCTTAAAAAAGATAAAGATCCCTCCCAGTGCAGTAGCTATTGTCCCATCTCTTTACTTTGTTCTGATGTCAAATTATTAGCTAAAGTTTTAGCAAGACGTTTGGAGACTGTTCTCCCAGCTATAATTTCACCAGACCAAACAGGTTTTATAAAAAAAAAACACTCCTTTCATAATATTAGACGCCTTTTAAATATTCTCTACTCTTCTTCTTCAAATGCATCTCCAGAATTAGTTATTTCAATGGATGCCGAAAAGGCATTTGATAGAGTCGAGTGGAGGTATCTGCTTTACACATTGAAGAAATTTGGGTTTCCTGATCAAATTGTAGCTTGGATTAGACTTTTATACACGTCTCAGATGGCCTGTGTCCGAACAAAAAACAACTTTTCTAAATATTTTTCACTTGGCCGTGGTACTAGACAAGGCTGCCCACTCTCCCCTTTACCATTTGCAATAGCCATTGAGGTTCTTTACCTTTCAAATCCTCCATACAAAGTTTTAAATATTTAGGCGTAAATGTCACAAAAAGCTTTTCAGACTTATTTGACCACAACTTTGTCCCATTAGTGAATCATCTTACACAGGATTTTAATCGCTGATCTCTCCTCCCTTTATCCTTGATCGGTACGGTTAACTATATTAAGATGAATGTACTTCCTAGATTTGTATACTTATTTTAATGTATGCCTATTTTTATTCCAAAGTTTTTTTTTGTTACACTTGATTGTTCTATCTCTAGTTTTCTCTGGAACAGAAAAAAAACAAAGATCTGTAAAGGTATTCTTCAGAGAACAAAACAATTGGGTGGTCTAGCTCTTCCAAATTTCCAAATATATTACTGGACAGCAAATATACGCTTTACTCTCTATTGGTTGCATTCATGCAACTTAGCGAACCCCCCCTCCTGGCTGCACATTGAGTCTGCTTCGTGTAATATGTCCTCCTCTTTGGCTGCTCTTTTATGCCTTCCATATACAATGACCCCAATTAAATATTCAAATAATATAATTGCAAAAAACTCAATTTTGACTCATTTTGACAACATTTTTGTGGCATTTTGGTTTTCATAATACCCCCTTATTATCCCCAGTACACTCCAATCCTCTATTTTACCCTTCTATTTTGGACAGTGCTTATGCCTTATGGAGAGACCTTGGGTTGGCTTCTTTTGATGATCTTTACATCGATGGTGTTTTTGCCTCTTTTGGTCAGTTTGCCTCTCAATTTAATGTCCCTAAAGCACGTTTTTTTAAAGATATTTACAAATTCGAGATTTTGTGCGCAAAAAATTTGTTAACTTTCCAAATGTACCTCCTGCTTCAGATCTAGACACTATACTGGGCATAGATCGCTGTGCAAAAGGTTCAATTTCTAAATTATGTAATATAATTGTAAATCTGCAATTTAATTCTGATAGCTTGCGGACCACCTGGTCTCAAGATATTGGAATTGACATTAACGAGGAAAGCGTTCTTGAACAGGGTTAATTCTTCCTCAATCTGTGCACGTCACAGGCTAATACATTGAAAGTGGTCCAGGAGCAGGTTAGCTCGAATCAACCCGTCTATTGACCCTGAGTGCGACAGGTGTCATTCTGGTTCAGCTACTTTGATTCATATGTTTTGGTCCTGTCCTTCCCTGCTTTCTTTTTGGAGACAAATTTTCCTCTCGTTATCGGCTATTACTTCTGTTGATATCCCACCGTGTAAAATTATTGGTTTATTTGGGGTTTTTCCGCCCGGCCACACTTTACCCTCTCATTTTGTAGACTTTGTAGCCTTCCTAACCCTTTTGGCTAGGCGATTAATTCTTTTGAACTGGAAGAGCTCTCACCCTCCTTCTCACACTTGTTGGATACAAATTTTTCTTTATTTTATGAAATTAGAGAAAATTAGGTACTCTCTTCACCGACCTAGCACTATTTTTATTAAATTGTGGGAACCCCTTCGCAAACATGTCCAAACTCTTCAGCTTGACCCTGCTCCTTTTGATTGAGTCCTTAGCCCCCGATTCCCAGCCTGGTACTGGATACTAGTTCTGGTCAACACATTGTAAGCTTATTTCTTCTGTATTTAATATTGCACTAGTTTTATAAAAAAAAAAAATTATTATTTATTTGTTTTTTCTTTTTTTTCTTTGCTCAAAATACTCTTGTGTATTTGCTTATTGTTACATGTTTATGTTTTCCTTTTTGAATATTTTTGTTGTGTGTTTTACAATGTATAAATAAAACATAAAAAAGACAATACTACCAAGATTTCTGTTTCTATTTCAGACCGTGCCTGTTTGTAATCCCAAGTAATTTTTCAAGGAGTTGAATAATTGTATTTCTACATTTCTCTGCTATAAGAAAAATCCTCACACAAGAAAGGAATTATTGGAAAGACAGAAGGAAGAGGGTGGATTGACAATGCCAAATTTCCTATACTATTATTGGGCGGCCAATTTACACAAAGTGATATTCTGGTTTTCCAACATCTGTAATGATAAGGCCCACTTTGGTTACTGATGGAACAGCACACGTCTAATCCAGTGTCTTTACGCTCACTACTTTGGGCTTCGATTCCAGTGAGTAAACAATGTTCTACGAATAACCCAGTTATTATGGATTACTCAGAATATGGTCACAATTCAGACTTCACTTTAATAATAAACAAGCATTGCCTTCTGCTACCATTTTGTCATATCTGTTATTCCCTCTCTGTCATATAGATTCATAATTCCAATTATGGTCTAGGAAGGGAGTTAACAGTGTTAAGGACTTTTTTAAAGATGGCATATGTATCTCATTTCAACAGTTAAGAACAGACTTTCCCCAGTCTAATTTTTTTAGGTACCTTCAGGTCCGTAGTTTCGTTAAAAAAAAAACACTTCTCTCCTATACTGAACCAACCAGAAGCATGCTGGATAGATAAATTGGTAAAAATGGACCGATATTAAAGGGGTATGATGTCCATGTTATATAAAGTGATCCAAAGAACAGCCTCCCCTTCCCTAAATCGTATAAAGCAAAAATGAGAAGATGAACAAGGACTAAAAATATCAGATACAGCCTGACAATATGCCACAGAACTGGTACACTCATCTTCTGTATGTATTAGACATGGACTTCTTCAGTTTAAGGTGCTTTATAGGCTTCACCTATCTAGGAGCAAGCATGCAAAAATGTATCCATGGTCAGATTCTTCTTGCCCCAGATGTGGTTTGGAGCCAGCAGATGTGAGTCATATGTTCTGGGGATGCTCTAGATCAGAGGTTGCCAAACTATTCAGCCTACGACCCCCAAAATAACAATGTCAGTGACTCGCGACCCCCATTTTTTCTCGAAGGTGGTTATAAATATGCAAACGGTGCACACACAACAATAGGCATACATAAACATGAGGATATTGACAAAATAAAAATGTAACAGTCTAATAACCTTTTTTTTTGTATTTTATTAATTCAATTTCATATTTTAATGTATTAGAGTGGCATAAAGGTTGTCAAAATGTTTTATCTGGCCCCGTAAAATCAATCTGTTGCAGCTAATGCTATTGCTGTGTGGTTAATCTTAACACAGAGGTCATAATCCAAGTAAAGAATCCAAAAGAAAAAAATTTAAAGGCTGATAGATTTTATTTGTATGTCGATTGTTGTTTCTTTCAAAGGTACTATTAACTATCTTCTGTGGGTTATGAATAAAATATGGTAATTTTAATAGTTTAATAAAATTTATTTGAGTTTTGTAAATCACCAAGCGACCCCTCGTCATTGTCCCGTGACCCCCCCCCCAGTGGGTCCCGACCCCCACTTTGGGAAACACTGCTCTAGATTACATAAATTTTGGACCGATACTTTTAGATAATTTTCATCAATATGCAATAAAGATATGGATCCTAATCCTTTGACCTCAATTTTTGGTACAGAGAAAATATACCTGTCAGCTAATCACGTAGAAATCATTGCTTTTTCTTCTTTATTGGCCAGACGCCTGATTTTTCTCAGGTGGAAAAAAACAAACCCGCCATCCCACAAACACTGGATGTTAGAAGTGCACAATCCTCTCCTACATTAAATGCTCAGGGGTTATTATATCCTAAGTGAGAGTTTATCCTGAATTTCCTAATTAGTTTTATCTATTTTTATTTATTTAAATAATTTATTTTTATTTTTATCTTACTCCCTTTTTCTTTATGGGGTGTATGTCTGTAGCTATGTACCATGTTAATTTGTTGTTCAATATATGTGTTGTAGAAAAATTAAAGACTTTTGAAACATCTATAAAAATATTATAATAAGAAGAATAAACGCAGTACTAAAAAATAGTTTTTAGAACAAGTAAAAATCCCATTAATCTAGTTACAGTACATGTTCCTGTCGAAGGTCTGTGAATTTTTTTAATAATTACTCATTAAAGAAGGACAAGCCATTCTCATACGTGACTTTGTTCTTTGTGTGACTGAAATGTAGGCAATAGCTGTTTCCATCCAAACATGCGAATTAAATTAATTTACAAAACTGGAATATTGCATAAAAGACGTGCAAATAAAGCAGCGTTTCCATCCAATGAATCAAAGAGAACAAAATCATCACTTCCTGATTAACTGGTGCCAAATATCAACAGTAAAAACAGAATTTACTGCTGTAAAAGCTGCTGCATGAATATTTTCTTTATTTATTAAATTAATTTCACCTCAGAGGACAATGCCGGCACACAAAGAACATGTGGTGGCATATGAAACTATGCGACGCGGAGAACAGACGCTCTTGACATGCTCCAGACGCTCTGGAGGTAATTAATAATATAATAACATTAATACTACAATGGTTAAGGCGTTTAAGAATGACCAAAACAACATTTCAGATGTTTTACAGTGTGCTCAGCCTGCTGGTATGGCCATTCACACACATTTTCATCATCATATGATCTCTAATTACAAACCTTTTTTAATACACATACTGGAGTTTGTTCAGTAAAAGTGCTTGTGTAGTTTACGTAAGTTTATCTTTTCTTATCGAATAAAATGTTTACCCTACTCAGTTATGCGCAGGTTTTTTTATGCCTATATTTCAAAAGTTATGTGCATGATGACGTTTCCATCAACCAGTTTGTTCATGACTCACAAGTGTGTTCATGACTATACATACAAAGAAAAGTAATAAAATTAGAAAATATGACTTTGCAACAGGCGACGCGGTAGCGCCTTCTTGCTGTGTTGCCTCACAGCAAGAAAGTTGCTGGTTCGAGCCTCGGCTGGGTCAGTTGGTGTTTCTGTGTGGAGTTTGCATGTTCTCCCCACGTTCACTTGGGTTTCCTCCGGGTGCTCCAGTTTCCCCTACTAGTCCAAAGACATGCGGTACAGGTGAATTGGGTAAAGGTAAATTGTCTGTAGTGTATGAGTGTGAATGAGTGTGTATGGATGTTTCCCAGAGATGGGTTGCAGCTGGAAAGGCATCCGCTGCATAAAACATATGTTGAATAAGTTGTCGGGTTATTCCGCTGTGGCGACCCCAAATTAATAAGGGGAACTAAGCTGAAAAGAAAATGAATGAATGACTTTGCAACATCAAGCAGCATTAGGCTTGGGCCAGTATAAGATTATATATAAAAATATCACGGTTTTACGGTACTGTGATTACTGCTCTAAAATATATTCTTTTTAAATGTCTGGGTAAAAAACAAACACTTTTTCTCTTTTAAAATATTTTGGAGCAGTAAACATGTCAGGCTACACAGTTCAAATTGACTTCATCATTGACTTCTGTTGTCTTCATTACTTTCAAAAACACAGATTTCTTTATGATTTAAAACAGCTTCTTTGGATATCTTTTCTGCTGGAGATACTGTTGTCCTAAAATACTTAAAACAAACAGTAAAAAAACTTACATGTACCGTAGGAACGGTACAGCAGAAAATATTGCCAGTTTTAAAACCTTGACTTTTTTTAAAACAGCGGTATACCTTGAAAACAGTTATCGTCACATGACTAAGCAGCATAAAACTTTTTTTAGGATCTAAAAATTCATTCTTTAAAAAAAAAAAAAAAGTCTCAAGCTAAAAATTCTAATGGCGCCGCCTGCTGGTACGTGAAGAATATGGTCAATATTCAGAGAATTTCTGATTAACTTTACACTCAAATGTTTGCATATCATCAGCATGCTGTAATCCATTTCTTAAGCAGCGAAAGTCATTTTTAGACTAGTTTGTTGGCCAATTGTAGTCAGTGCAACGCTAAATGTTATTGTTCCACTATAATTTGTTCATTTTGTCTCTCGTCATCCCACAACATCATCATATAGTTTAAAATACTGTATAATTTTTTATAACAATTAATTATTTCAGTGTCTATTTTATTCAGCATGTTTAAAATTGGGGGCATACAGGTTCTGAAATACTTTAAACCAGGGTTTCTGCAGGTTTCACCAAGTTAAATGTAAGACTTTTTAAGACCATTATGACTGAAATTTTTATAGCGCCAGTGCTCAAGGATGCTTTACAAAAACGACAGGAGAACAAGAAAAGCAATAACCTTAAGAAGGTAGAGAAAATGGGAGACTAATAATACATAAAAAGAATGATAAAAGACATGAGAACAAGTAACAAGAAAGAAACTTATTCCTGTCTTTCAATGAGTGCTTATGTGCATTTAGGAGAACTAGGC
>CAIGQZ010031361.1:0-23408 GCA_903798205.1 Danio tinwini | reverse complement strand
GCTGTAAAAAAAGTCTTCCCACACTCAAAGCACACAAACTCTCTCACACCAGTGTGGATCTTCTGATGTGCTTTGAAATGTGACTGCAGTGTATAGCTCTTTCCACACTCAGAACATGAATAAGGTTTCTCCTTTGTATGAACTCCAAGATGGATCCTCAGTGCTGCAGGTCTTAAAAATGCTTTCCCGCATTGATCACATTGGTGTGGTTTCTCTGCAGTGTGAGTCAGCATGTGTTGATAAAGGTTTGGCGATTGTCTGAAAGTCTTCCCGCATTGAGTACATGTGTAGGGTTTCTCTCCAGTGTGAATCCTCTCATGTGCTTTCAGGGTGTGTAGCTGACCGAATGCTTTGCCGCAGTGTAAACACTTGTAGGGTTTCTCTCCAGTGTGAATCCTCTGATGGATTTTTAAACTGTTTTGACGACTGTAACTCTTCCCACACAAAGAGCATACAAAACCCTTCATTTTTGTGTGAACACTGAGGTGGACCTTCATGGCTTCAGTCAGCTCTGAAAATCGAATAAAAAAAAGAGCAGGCATGTGATCAGTCGAGAACAAAAAAAGGAAGTTTGAAATAGAGAATTTAAGATTTTGTGGTTATTTTGTAGACCTTTTATTCCAACATGATAAATAAACTACTAGTCCTTGCATAATTTTGGCCCAATCCCAATTCTACCACTTAGCACTTCCCCTTACCCCTACCACTTGTTTTGCGTGTTCATGTCAAAGGGTAGTGGTGTCCCAGTTCTCTTTAGCTTAAAGGCGTAGGGCTAAGGGCAAGGCGTATACACCCCTTCAAACGAAGAGTTTTCAGGAGCACACTTAAAACCAAGGGGTAAGAAATTTCCCACAATACACTTTCTACAACGGCAATTTTGCTGTAGCCAGAAGTAGGGAGATCCACAAATTAGTATTTTTTGTCATTATTACGGATTTTTTCGACAAACCAACATATGTTTTAATATATTCATAACCGCGTTCGTGTTTTACCATCATGCTTTTAAAAAAATGCAAAAAACCCCCCCGCAAAATTTGGCTCAAAATAACTCCTGTACAGCAGTCCCACAACATTCTGACACTCGATAACACTCGAACACCCTGTCAGAACAGTCTAGTGGCTGAGAATGAGCTTTTACAGTGTCTGCTATAATGTTAATGTTGTTTTTGTGTGTTTAGATGAATATGGCAACTGTGTAAATACACAGTACAGTTATGATCTTATTGCCACATTAGATCGGTATGATAACATAATATATGACTTCAGAGATTTCCTGAAGATAAATACCAATAAATAACACAACTGGAATAACTACAGCAGTCGCCATCGTCTGATCTCATATGAAGCAAGAGAATCCGATGACATATGATGACGTGTGCAGGTGCTGTAGTGCTGTCCCAATTCTTAGGGGTAAGTTTTGAAGCCCTTCCACTTAACCCTCGGTTGTAAGGGCCAAAGGGAAGGGGTACAAAAATAGAATTGGGATTGGGCCTTAAACTACTTCCAGGTATTAAATCCTTTAAAGACCTCAAATTATTAAGTACACTTCAGTAATATATAGGGATGCACCGATCCCGATACTTGGATCAGATATTGGTTCGATATCGCATATTTTTACTGGATCAGGTATCGGCCAGCTGGTAACGATCCAAATCTAATCTTGCGCTTTATTCTGTGTAATTTATAAGCCAACAAGAGCCACGAAGGAAGCCTATTATAAGGCACTAGAATTTTTTTATGTAGGCCTACTATATCCATAATGTTCTGAAGCCATTTTATAGTTTAATGTGAAGCACAGATAAATATTCACGTGGTTAAATTCAGCGCTTCCCGTCGCAGCACCTGTCAATTATTCTCCATTCATTTACAATTCAAACTACAACACGACAACACGAGACACTTTCTCCAAGACTATTTGTTGTAGTTTAAATAATCAGTGGGGAAATGCATTTAGTTGTGCATTAAAAGGGTTCATTTTGACGTGCAACATGGAGATCATTGCTGTTTCTAAATCATGCGTGTGTCTGTTAGATCAGCAGATCGCATTCACAACACTGGAGTAGAGAGGGTTATTACCTGCTCTTCACACACAAAATGGGCCTACCTGAAACTTTAAATTAGAAAAGGCTCAATAATACATTGGACTGATCCTCAATGCACTGATTTCTCCCCTTATCTCCTCCGTATACCGGAGCGCTGTGTCTCAGTGATGCAATCGCTTCATTCAGGCACCGGCTGCGCAGACGCAACATTCGCCCCTCCGTGAGATTATTAATTCATTCATTATCTTTTCGGCTTAGTCCCTTTATTAATCCGGTGTCGCAACAGCGGAATGAACCGCCAAATTATCCTGCCAGATTTTACGCAGCGGATGCCCTTCCAGCTGCAACCCATCTCTGGGAAACATCCACACACACTCATTCACACTCGTACACTATGGACAATTTAGCCTACCCAATTCACCTGTACCGCATGTCTTTGGACTGTGGGGGAAATCAGAGCACCTGGAGGAAACCCATGTGAACGCAGGGAGAACATGCAAACTCCACACAGAAACGCCAACTGACTCAGCTGAGGCTCGAACCAGCAACCTTCTTGCTGTGAGGCGACAGCACTACCTACTGCGCCACTGCGTTGCCTCCGTAAGATTATTCTTATAATAAGTTTATACTCTCTCATCCTTCCGACTGAGTTTATTCTTCTGAGGGGAAAACTTTAAGTGTTGCTAAAAGTTTGTAAAGCCTGGCTCATTGTGGTCAAAGTAGTTTATTAAATTAATAAAAGTGAAACTGAAGGCGCAATACGGATTGTCATTAACAGAAAATTATTTAGCCTAATATAGGCTACTCTGAAACTGTCAATATTTCACTGTCATTTTATATATATATTAACATTTTATTTAACAGACCAGTTTGTCAGTTTGTGCACTGAAGCATATAAGCGGACCTTGTTTTGAACTTCATCGCAAATATTTTTGTTTAGTTTGTAGATAACTGACCAACAAAAATAGATTAAAATAACTAGGGCTTTGTATTGGCAAGGGCCTCACGATACGATATATATCGCAATACACAGGTCACGATACGATATATTGCGATATATTGCAATACAATAAATATTGTGATATATTGCAATAGTTTGTATTAGCATGTGTGTCACATTATATTGACAACTTGATAAAGTCGACAGACAAATTAAAATTCTAATTCCAATTTATTTTCCATCCATTCCAATTCATCAGAACTGCACAGTGTGATTGAACAGAGAGCTATATCAAAGCTTACAAATGGCATTTATTTTTTGTCGAATTCAGTACTCCCTTGTATAGCGTTTAGGGTTGGGCTATGTTGACCAATTTGGCATCATACGATGTCTAATGTGAAACATGGCGATGGACGATGGCATCGTCGTCATAGGGGGAGGTGAATTAATTATTTATGAATAATTAATAAATTCATAACTAATTAATTATTTGTAGCCTACCGTTTCAACTACCTGACCCGCATGGCCTTTGTTTTACTCATAACCAAATCATAAATAAATAATTAAATAAAGATAGGTTACACACAAATTACCACCTGTCAATCACTTTTTTCCGCGGGACTCGATCTGGCATGACTAGGCAGAGTGAACCGTGCCGTTATGACGTCCACACACTTGCTTGGTAAAAAAGCTGCACAACCAACAGGAACTAACCAACAGTATCTGAGGTTTTCACTAAAATTACTTAGCACAAGCTTGAAAGCGAAAGACTGAAGCAGTGTACTGACGCTGTGACGCGTTACCTGAGAGAATCAAAAGACTGAAGAGTCGTTAGAGACAAGATTAATTAAATATCACGTTTAACAACTAACTTATAGTGAGACGCCATCCAGCGGTACATCCTTGATAAACTGTCCGTACCAATGACTGTATAAAATATAGAGTCCGTACACTGTTCTCTGGAGCTCAGACGAGCGCATGACAGTGTGTGTGTGTGTGTGTGTGTGTGTGTGTGTGTGTGTGGTCACGTGATGTGTGTTTTCAGCAGACGGAGGGCTGTTCAGAAATGCTTAGTGAAACGCCAGTTTGGATGTGGATCATTTTCGTTCCAAAGTGCCATTTTAAACTAAGCTGTATCAGTATAAACGGGGTCTGAGTGTGTGTTTTTCACGAGGCGTTTGCAACGGGGGCAGTGCGAAGGATCGGTGATGCCACCTCAGCAGCATCATGATGTCTACAGGCCATCGGCGATGGCATCGTCTATCGACCCAACCCTAATAGCGTTAAAAACAAAGTGCAGCCACACGTCAGCTCTAAAAGCTGGAGGCACCTTTATATTTTATGCTATGCTCACTCTTGCTTACTTCTGATCCCGTACTACTTGGTGTTTTGTTGATCGCGAGTTTGGGACATCTACAGGAGCGGAGGAGGACGTCATTTTGCACAACTTGAATCGATACTTGAGGTTGGACTATCGATACACTATCGTAAAAGAAATGATCGCGATAGTTAGATGTATCGATAATATTGCACAGCCCTTAAAATAATCAACAAATTAAACCAAACGGAATTAGTTTCAAAAAGATAACTTTTCAGACATGTTTTCAGTTTCTCCATCTCACTCACGGCGAGTTTAGGTGAGGGAATGTTTGCTAAGTAAAACTGGCCTAAGACAGTTTAGTTTAGTCTGCTTTAAACCTGCAGTAAAATATCAGGCTTTGCTAAAAGGTAGGTTATTTTACCAATGATTAGGGTTAATAGTGAAAGCCTATTACAGATTTTAAAGAAAAATCTTAATATTAAAAAGGAAACATAAGCTGAACCACAACAGATCATATTAATGTCATAACGAATCCTCAAATAATGTAGCCCATAGTTTATAGCAAGCATCATGTTTAGTTAGATTGTGCCATCGGTCATATACAGTAGGCCTATAGGTCTGTTATTTTTACTAAAGAAGGTATTATTTCAGATTATCACAAGAACTATAGAAACTGTATTATGTTCATAAAAATTAAATAAAAAAACAGACAATATCAGGATTGGATCTGTATCGGTCGATGCTCAGAATTTTGTTATCGAGATCGATTTGGTTCCAAAAAAATTGTATCGGTGCATCCCTAGTATTATATACCGACATCTCTAACACTTTTCATTCATACTCCTTCGGATTTCTCTGATTTATCAGAGGTCTCCACAGTGGAATGAACCACTAACTATTCCAGCATATGTTTTACGCAGCGGATACCCTTCCAGCCACAACCCAGTACTGGGAAACACCCATCCACTCTAACATTCACAGACACACTCATACACTACAACCAATTTAGTTTATTGAGTTCACTTACACCGCATGTGTTTGGATTGTGGGGGACACCGGAGCACTCGGAGGAAACCCACGCCAACACAGGGAGAACATGCAAACTCCACAAAGAAACACCAAATGCCTGGACCAGCCAGGACTCAAACCAGTGACCTTCTTGCTGTGAGGCGACAGTACTAACCACTGAGTCACCGTGCCACCTTCAACACTTTTCAGCGAGGTGTAATAATAGAACATTTCGGTGCTCATATTTGATGTATGAGAATTGAAGTTGTCAATCCTATTTATTAAGTCCTGGAAGGGCTGGATATTTAGATGATCTACTTACCGTGAAATTGTTTTGTGTGTCTCTGTAGAGTAAATGTATCTGTGAAACTCTTCCCACAAGCAATGCAGTGATACGGTTTCTCTCCAGTGTGAATCTTCTTGTGTGATCTCAGATGTTTCGACTTACTGAGCATTTTTTCGCAGCGTGAACACTCTTCAGCTTTGACATGATGTTTTTCCTCATCTTCACTCAGTGCTTCACTCTCCTCCTCCACCATCACATCTGAAAATAAAGTAAATATGTAACATTTTAAGAGCTAGATTTTAGTGGCCATTATGGCTAGATTTTTAATGGTATATAAAGGTATAATCAGAGATATCTGATGCAGTCACTTACACTAGAATGTTTTAAAGTTTTAACTTCTTTAAAAAAACAGCATGCCATATTCTAAAACACAAAAAATGTTAGGATAAATGAAAAGTGATATGAAACAGAACCAAAACTAATGTAAACTGCTTAAATATGAACAACCTCACTGTTCTACAGCCTCATTATTGAAGAGTAATGAATAAACACAAACCTATTAGTTCTTCAGTCTCTTCCTGTTTAATTCTGCAGGGTTCTGGATCACTCATCTTCTCACTGTCCTTCAATAAACTCTGTCTTTGTCTTTCACTGATGATGGCAGAGCTTCAGGAGAAGAAACAAAGAAATCGGATTCATTTACACTGATTGAGGAAATAAAGAATGTGATGTTATATCTTGTTGGTGACACAATATGTGATTAAAGTGAGTTGACATCAATGAAATTACTTGGTGTCAATATCTAAAGACATCAGTATAATGATTGAAGTGAAAACAGCTCTGATAATATTGACGAGCCTCAAAAACAGCCATTAAGGATCAGCTAATTTTACACTGACTATTTGCAGGATAAGCTAATTAATAATGTAATATTTACCCATATTTATATCTAGTCTAAATATTAAGTATTCATATCAATCAAGTATTTTGATTGTTAGCAGGTAGCCTGTGTGCCATGTGCACAAACTGGGAGCTCATAAAACCATTTAAAATATATAGAGCACTAAAGTTACTATAATTGCCGCTAGATTCATATTATCTCCCTCCACAGATCATACTTTACAATATAACGAACACAAACCTGTAAAAACTACACAATAACACAGAAAAACCTGAGCTCATGTTGTCCTCTCAGAGCTCCTCTCCGCCTGCTGTGTTGTTTTGGTCAGCAGACACACAGATGGAGGTGAACTCAATGCAGAAACTTCTTCTTTTGGGGTTTTATTTGTCGGTTGGCAAGCCAAATTTAAGGTGCATTTTCCGCCACCTACTGAGTTGGAGTATGGAGCGCAACATCGTTGTTATCCTGAGGGATTAATAAGGAATTCTACATGGATTTACTAGTAATATATTTATTTATAGACACATTTATTTTAAAAAAATTAATAAAATAAAAATAAAAAATCCTAAATTAAATGATATGAATGAGACACATACATAAGCAAAACCTATTATATCCTATACATTAAGTCTATGTCTTTCAAATATCTAAATATTTCATTATTTACCTTTTTATTTCTTCCATTTAGAATGTCTTTTAAGGAGAAATTGACCATGTCTAACTCTCTTAATCCTTCAAAAAATGATTTGCGCTGAATTCTTATTTTTGTACATTCCATTAACACATTATATGTTAGGATGGAGTCCGCAACTTTCACAGTTACCGTTTTCATGCCTTCCAATTTTACATAAACATTGATTTAAAGCAGAGTGACCTATTCTTAATCTTGTTATTATAACATCTTTTTTCCTGTTCATTATACAAATCCTTTCCACTTCCCTTTGAATTGCATATAAATGTCTTCCCAATGCAGAAACAAGTCGCAGGTTGTAAGAATAAATAACAAACTGTGTTTAAACACGAAAAAAGTATGATCGACTTACCCCAGAAGTCTCGACGCTGAATGAACGCATCATCGCTGACGTCATCAAGGCGAGACGGGCGCAAATGAGCGTCGTCAATAAACGCGCCAAACAAATAAAAATTACACCAACAAGTCAAAACAATGTCTAATGTAGATAAAATCATCTTAATCTCATGCGAGATCAAATACTGTTTATTAGGCACTTATAAAGTTGTTAAAAATGCACTTAAATTTTAAAAGCAAACGTAATTTATGACCAACAGATCTGTAATTTGTAATTCATGGCTGATTCCTACAGTAACTACATTTACTAAAATACAAAAAAATGCAAAATAACTAAGCGTATTAAGTTTCATGTAGTCAGTATGAAGTTTTAAAAAGAACAAAGAACCAGTTTAACACTAGATCTGCAGAGGTGGTTGTAGTAAGGTTCGTTTGTATGAGGGAAGAAGAAGACAGGGTCGGCGATATCAGGTAAGATAATAGTTTTTATTTTTGTATAGTCACACCCCACGTGTAGCTGTGCGGGTGTGTGTGTGTGTGTGTTCTCTCCTCTCCCGGCTGCTCCTTCTCCTTAAGAAGGGTGTCTCTCCGGCCCAATCACTAGAATAAACAGGTGTTATTTATTATTTCTGATTGGCCTGCTGATTAGCTGCCGGGCTCCGAGCATGCTCTCCCCCCTCATTGGGTGTTCGATCACGCTTACCTCTCCACAGTGGTCATTTTGACTGTTTTGACTTTTGCAATTAAATAACTTTGTTGAAATAAAGCACAAATCTACAATTGCCTGACTTTTACTACACACGTGTGAATTTCCTTCTAACATTGTAATTTTATTAAAACTAAAAAACTCAAAAGAGTTTTAATTATCTCTACCTAGAACTACCATAGGGGTCAAAATGACCGCATGCATTTCAGTTGTGTTACTTTTTAGCTGTGACTTTAAATATGCTTGCCTCTGTTGCCTAGCAACTTCCTGCTATCAAAAACAACTTCCTGTTGGCAAAAACACAACTTTACTTCGGATATGACCTTTAAAATATATTCAATGATATGAAAAACCTTCTCTGCTTGTGAAAGTGAAAATAAAAGTGAGACATTTATAACTTATTCATTTATTTTCTTTTCGGCTTAGTCCCTTTATTAATCCAGGGTCGCCACAGCAGAATGAATGAGCTGTGAGGCGACAGCACTACCTACTGCGCCACTAGGTTGCCACATTTATAATTGTATTACCAAAAATATCATATTTTTAGGGTGATTACCTAATTAAATATGACAGATATTCAAATCACAATTTTAATATCTTTGCATGTAAATATGACCTCTAATATGAGAATGGTCAGTGTAAATGTCAAGGACACGTTTTTTCACTAAGTTGTGTATATTTGTGTTTTTGTTATAAACTCAAATTAGTTTGTTATAATTTGTATATTAATTTCTGTTTTAAACACAAAATACGCAATATAATGCAAAGCAGAGAATGTGCACCCTTGGAATTGTTGGAAGTTATGGGTTTTTTAAAAGAAAGAGTTGCTATTGGAGCATAACAGATCACATGTTTTGAGTTACGTGAAGTGCGGGACCATTGCATTATGAGTCAAATTGACATAGTGGCAGAGAGAAGCTAATGACACAGAGCGTGAGAAAGAGTTCATTAATCTGCATGGTCTAAGAGGGCGCACACGGTAATTTATATTTAATTCTGCTACATTTGTGTATAGTGTTGTATTATGTGAGTTTACATGAATGATGTTCATTCTGATGTTACTGGATTTAGAGTTGTCGCACATGTTCATATGCATACCAGCGAACATTTTGGTTGAGAGTCTGTGAAAAGGACTCTGAGAAATGCATATTTTAAATGTTATATGTTTTATTTCTTGTAGTTTTCACGGTGTCTACTAAAGAGTGAGAGAGAGAGAAAAACAAATAAACAGCAAGACATCAGTATGAAGCGTGGCTATCATTTTATTTAGACCAGTGCAGCTACAGTCAGAATGACCGCTATGGTAGATCCAGTGTTAAACAAATCAGTTTTCTTCACAGTGTAAAGCTTCTCTTTCACCATCTGTACATGCTGAAAATCATCATCATAAAAAAACAGATTAACAGAATTACAGATGATTAGAAAATATGATCACATCAACCCAATTTTATTCTCCTTACACTGGCTGCCTGTTAAGTTTCATATTGAATATAAAATATTGCTTCTTACCTATAAAGCTTTAAGTAATCTAGCTCCTGGTCATCTAACCAACCTCCTGTCTCGCTACAATCCAACCCGCTCTTTAAGATCTCAAAACTCAGGGCTTCTGGTAGTACCTAGAATAGCAAAGTCGAGTAAAGGAGGTCGAGCCTTCTCATTTATGGCTCCTAAACTCTGGATTGGCCTTCCTGATAATGTCCGAGGCTCAGACACACTCTCACAATTCAAAACAAGATTAAAAACCTATCTTTTTAGCAAAGCATACACTCAGTGCTTCATATAGCGGTATGACACATGAGTGTGCCTCACGCAGGTTTTTGCATCTGGTTTATATACACAGCAGCTATGCTAATTATTCTCTATATTCTCTATTTCCACCATGGGGGCCCTCAGACTATGCAGCGCCACTGATGCGATCCAAGACCAGCGACGAGGTGATCCCAAGGTTTTCCTAATCCTGGACCAGGCCGTATCCTGAGCAGCTGCTGTGGTGGTCATGGAAGAGTGGAGAGCATGAGACTGATTCCTGTGACGCTCCAGGGACAGACGAGTCTTTGCTGAGGTCCAACCCTCTCCGGCGCCTAGACTGCAGCTCTGCACAAGACGTTTGGCCATAGGAGAAATGGTCGTGCCAAGCTGAATTGAATTGATTTATATGCTCAAGAAAATTCAACATTATAGAAAAACATGCTTTGGATTATAAGATTTTGCATAATTACATTGATACAATTGTATAAAGAGGCAAAAGGACAGAGGCCGACAATAATAAAAGCTTTGGATAATGTTGTTTGGTGAGATACTCCACCTCAGACCATGAACCCCAGATCAGTTTTAATGCTTCTATTAAAACTTTAGATGATATTTCTTTGTCGTAAGGCTGGTTACACACAAATTGGTTGTTTTTGTTAGTTTATTTGTTTTTGCATGCCTAAATCAAGCGTAGATCTTAAATATATTATAGGTGACATGAAAATTCTAAGGGGTGGCAATGTATTTTGCTTTTTGGAAACATACTTCATTCAAACCAATGAATATTCCAGTATGTTCCTGGACACGTGTGTGTGTGTGTGTGTGTGTGTGTGTGTGTGTGTGTGTGTGTGTGCCCTATTCACAGATGATTGGAATTCATTAACATACACACATTTAACTAGGAGTTTTCAGAGAAGTCAATTTCATTGAGGTGAAAACTCCTACCTAACAATGAAAGTCTCTTTTACAAAAGTAAACCTTGTTCCCTGAAGACAGGAATGGAGAAATTATGTTGTAAAATTAAAGCATGGGGATGCCCTTAGAAGACCAATCATGAGACGTTTAACATTCAGTCATTTACTATGATTTATGTCATAAAACAACAGTATTGGTAAATGTATGTGTGGCGAGGGGGCGTGGCCGAGAGCCGTGGGAGCGAAACGAGGCCCGCCACAGATGAGATGCACCTGTGGCGCGCACCTGCCTTCAATCCCACGGAAGGAGCTCTGGACTATAAGAGGAGGAACGATGGCAGAGGACAGAGAGAGAGGACCGGGCCCGGACATGTTTTACTTTTGCTTTCAGTTTGACGGAGCTGCCGTCCGTTTGTTTTGATTTAGACGGCAGTCTCCGTGAGGAGCTGCCGTCCCTTTTATTAATAAATATTTCTTTAAAACGTCGTCGGTTCTCCGCCTCCTTTTCCCGGCGGCCAGGTGGCCGTGAACTTTATTACAGTATGTAAAGTGCTACAGCAGCTGAATCTGTTATGTGTTTAGGGTGATTCATACCAAGCGGATAGTGTGAGCGAACAAGACCCACCAAATGATTAACCATCCAACATCCCCAGAAATATGAGACTTATGAAACACTAACCAATTAGTTCTTCAGTCTCTTCCTGTTTAATTCTGCAGGGTTCTAAATCACTCATCTTCTCACTGTCCTCCAATAAACTCTGTCTTTGTCTTTCACAGATGAGGGCAGAGCTTCAGGAGAAGAAACAGAGAAATCTGATTCATTTACACTGATTAAGGAAATAAACACATTATGATGTCATATTTTGTAGGTGACAATATGTGATATGTAATTTGCTCATGAGTATCAGTATGAATGAGGAGAAAATAGAAACTACGAACAAGAAATAAAGAGGATTTCAGCAGCTCTGATAATATGGATGAGCCTCAGAGGCATATTCAGAGGATAAGCAAGCGTCCATTCGGGATCAGCGTCAGATCAGCTCATTCAGTGTTTGCAGGATACTATTGTAATGAATAAAAAAAGTAACTATATCATAGTTTAAACACCAAGTAAGTATTTATACCAAATAATTATTTAGATGTTAGCAGTAGCACATCTATGAGGTACTATACTTTCTCATACGCACTTGTACACAGCACCTTATAACCTGTATATTTACAGCATATCTGTACATACATTCAACATCCAGATCTTTTTGACTAACTGCATCTCTGTTTAATGTTTATTGCCTTTTCTTTTCTCATATTTAATTTTGTGTTGTCACTTTATGTACACTGGAAGCTTCTGTTGCCAAAACAAATTCCTTGTGTGTGTGAAGCACACTTGGCAATAAAACTGATTCTGATTACAGTACCATTGAAACTAAAAAAATAACAAAAACCTTTAAAAAATAAAGCTTGAACTATCAATTTAATGTTTTTTTTCTGCAACAAACTTTGTATGTTTGCCGCAACAGATCATAATTTGCAATATTACTAACACAAACATGAAAAAAAAATCTGAGCTCATTCCTCTCAGAGCTCCTCCCCGCCTGCTGTGTTGTTTTGGTCAGCAGACACACAGATAGAGGTGAACTCAATGCAGAAACTAGTCGCAGATTGTCGCTTTAATAAACTGTAAAGTGTGTTTTATTGTGTAAACACGAGAGCGTGAACGCTTTTTTTTTAAATTCAACAATTGCACATTTTACAAGAATATAAATCTCCAATATAATCATAACAATTGTTCAAATTCCAGGTGTGCAGGTGTTTTAACATAAAGCAAAACATAAACAAAGACACACATCATCACATTTTGCCAGGGGAAGTACAGATTTACAAAAAAATATCAAAGTGTTTACAAACATTCCGTTTTTTTTTTTTTGCCTTTTGACTAAGAGAATGCTTAATCAAGTTGACATATTGCTTGACCTCATTGTTAAAAGCAATAAAAGATGTTTTGAAATGCACAAATTTACATTTATGACTGTAATATTTTGCCAAAAGAATGAGATTAATAATGAAAGTTTCATTATAGGCAAAGTTTTAGTTCTGCTGAGGCCATAAAGGCCAAAAAGAACATCCTTCCAAAATAACTTGAAATCTTTCTCAATTTTTTCTGCAGTAAAATTACAAATGTCAGACCAGAAACTTTGGACAAAGGGGCAGTGCCAAAACAGATGGGTAACTGTTTCAATATTCACAAAACAAAAAGTGCACATTACATTAATAACCTTTTTAAATATTTTTAACAATATGATCGTTTGACGGGTAAAACTTATGAATGATCTTAAATGATATTTCTCTAATTTTGTTGGTCAACAGGTATCAGTTGGGTAAGAGCCAGACCTTTTTCCAGTCAATGTTTTGCACAAATTTATTCCACTATGGAACCACATTAGGGACTGTGATAATATCTGCTTTAAACAGGGATCTAATTAGTTTATTGTTCTTATTATTGTTACAGGAAAGACAAATCTACAACTGAAGTGTCAGTCAGTGATAACAAGGTTAGTTGTTGTGTGTCCAATCTTGGTTGAGCTCTAAATAACATGAAGACGACTCACCTCAGCTCTGAAGACTCGACGCTGAAGGAACGCGTCAGTGCGGCAAGGCGAGGCCAACGGAGGATCGGCAAAAACCTTAAGGAGGTTATTTGTTATTTTGAAAACCAAAACAAATCGTTAGAAGAGACTGTAAACTTACTTGCTGGGAAATTTTACTTACACAAACAGAGGTTCCTTAAAAAAAAGTCCAATCTTTCTAGAATTCTTATGTGAAATAGAACATTTAATTAAATCACTTAGATTAATTGAAAATAAGAAATGTGCTTCTTTCTTAAGCAAACATGATGAGATCTTTCATGCTACTTGAATATTTATCTTTTTTTTTCTTTTTCGCGTCTGCTTTATTTCTCCGAACTTTTTTTTATGTGCATTTTATTTTGGTTTTGCTCTTTATCTTGTGTATCTAATGTGATTATTGTGTAAAAGAACTATATTTTACTGTATTCTAACTTGTATTATACAGTTTCTTGAGAAAAAAAAAGCGATCGGCAAAAACGCGCTAAATAAAATATTGCTGACAAGCCAAAACAATCAAGTGTGGACACTTTTTTTTTTATCTTAATCTTGTGCGAGGTGAAGTATTGTTTTTTTATGCACTAAATTTGTTAAAAATGCACTTAAAATGCAATTCATAACTGAGATTTTAAAAGATTTTTCTAAAGTAACTACCATTAATAAACAACATTTTAAGAACTAAACCAAAATGTTAAAAATAAAATTAACTAGCTAAAAACAGCAAATGTATCATGTAGTTTGTATATAGTTTTAAAATAACAACAACAAAAGTTTATTTGTTTTACTAAACAGGCAGGCTACAATATGTACGTTAAAAACATTCTTAATAAAAGATAACAATTACAGGTGATGAATCTACATAAGAAAATTCAGCATTATATATATATATATATATATAAATAAATATAACAAGCAAGCTTTGTATTTTGATAGTTTGCATGATTGTATTAAATCATGAAGCAAAATTATATATAGGCCTACAATAATAAAACATGTAGATCGGGTGACCATACACCCTCCTTTATGTGTTCTTTTGGCCACTTAAAAAAATGTGTGCAGCCAGGATAAGTAAATCTCCTAAAACACCAAGAGATTCAGCTTTTGGCAGTCATCCTTAACTGTATGTTTTTGCATTACTTTATAATTTTCTTTCTCCTTAAAGGTGTCATAAACTGCATTTATTCAACAAATTAAATTAATCTCTGTATCTCAGTTTTAAAAAAAAAACATACAGAAATGGTTTAATATGATCATTTATTACCCCATAAAAAAAAACTGAATCAAAAGCTCCATATTGACCATATTTGGAATGGTTGTGAATATTAATGAGCTCTGCTCTAATTCATAGTGATCACACACACACACACTGCATGTTGTACTCTGAATTAAACACGTGCAAAGTAATCATACTTCATTTGTCAAATGTATTTTAACAAGTGGAGTAGATGACGGTATTTCTTTTGCACTTAAGTGGTGGAGAGATTTATCTTAGCTACAAGTGAGTGACTATCTAATATAAACCCATCAGTTTAACCTATTTTATAAGTAGTGTTGTGGACAAAATGTAGGCTGAATTACAATTAAACGCGTCAAAAGAGACAGACAGTAATGTGTTGTATTTTAATGCTATAATGAAAATGAAAACACAACCAGGAATAATACTAACCTCTGCATACACAGAAGATGTTTAATAGAGTGTATATCTGTTATTTCCTTAAAAAAAAAGACAGTAAGAGCTGAGCGATTGATGCAATTCTTAAACGTGCATTTATATTATGTTATACTCAACAGCGTACGTGTGTTTGCTGAAAAATATGCATTAAATTCCACAATAAATTAGGAAACCATACAATTAAACACACTTTAACCCTCTTCAGAGTGGAGCTGGATAAATGTGTAATCCGTATATCCTGCATTTTGCATTCTGACGCACGTGAACAGATGCCTTGTAAAGACACAATGCAACGCATAGAAAACAATCTGGTGCGGTTGGCATTTTTGCTGCGTCTACCATTTTCAAAATAAAAGTCCCACAAAAATAGTAAGTGCAGCCTAGGGCGTGAATATTAATGATTCCACATGCAACGTATCAGTCTGTGTTTTGGCTGCTGATCTCCTGATGATGTTGTCGGGTCCGGCGGACGTAGAACGTGACCTAAAGTACATGCAAATGTTAAGTACATGCTAATGAATATCCCCATGAGTGCAACGTAACAGTCTGCATCGTGTTCTGATTGGCATGTTTTCAAACTCACGGAATTTACATGAGAACAAGGAAACAATGAGGCTCACGGTATGGCCATTTCCATATGCTGATCTCTTATTATTTGACTATGCCTTGGTATATACCCAGATTTTCCTTACTTTTCCTTCACCTTAAAGTCTGGTCTATACTTTTATATGGCTCTGCAGCTGACTGTTGGGGATTTTATATTTAACAGTTGTATTATTATTTGTAACAACAAGAGGTGACGCTCAGTAACTGTCATTATAAAACAGTGATGAAAAAGAGTTGCTGAATTAATTTAATCATATATATATATATATATATATATATATATATATATATATATATATAAAATGAATAGGTTGTGGATAAATTTGTAGGACAAGAATGTTTGCCACGCCAGCAATGGTCAGTCATGTACGCACACAAACATTAGCCAGTGCATCTCGATCCCTTAGTACAAAGACTATTGAAAGCAGCTATACCTGTCAGTGGGTTTACTAACACCAATAGAAGATGGTGTTAGTGGTGTCTGAACACAAATGCTGCGTCCCAATTTGTATACTATCCGTCCTAAATAGTATTCGAAGATAAAATTAGTATTTCCCAAATCATAGTATGTTAAAAAAAAGTATGCCAAAGGCTTCCGGATGGTTTACTATTTCCGCAAAAAAAATTTAAGTGTAGAACCGTCCATGGTTAGCGCGTCAACATATGGTGCAGTAGCACATCAGGGCATCCCGAGTTCGAATCCCGGCTCGAAGACATTTCCCTACCCTACCCCCCCCCTCTCTCTTTCTCCAACTTCGTTTCCTGTCTTCAATACTGTTCTATCTAATAAAGGCAAAAAGGCCACAAATAAATCTTAAAAAAAAGAACTACAAACGTAGATGAGAAGTGCAAATAAACTACAAACATGGTGGACGCGCGAGACCAACCGTCAAGTAGAGAGGCTTCGGTAAAGGCTTCTGAATAAAGTAAAAAGTAAAATTGCATTTTATATAAAAAATCTTACATTTTTATTAAAACTAAAAGTGCTTCAGAGGAAATTGATGTGTCAGTGGTCTTTTGATGCAGGATTCATAAAGATACACAGATAAAAAAAAGACCAAGGCACTCGAAATGTAGGTAAAAAAAATTAGACATGGTTTAACAAGGTTGCTGTCTTTTTCCTTCAGCTTAGTCCCTTATTTATCAGGGGTTGCCACAGCGGAATAAATCACCAACTTATCCAGCATATGTTTTATGCAGAGGATGACCTTCTAGCCGCAACCCAAGACTGGGAAACACACACACTCATACATTGCGTCCAATTTAGTTTATCCAATTCCTCTATAGCACATGTGTTTAGACTGTGAGGGAAACCGGAGCACACCAACACAGGGAGAACATCCAAACTCCACACAGAAATGCCTACTGGTCCAACCCGGGACTCAAACCAGCGACCTGCTTGCTGTGAGGTGAGAGTTCTAACCACTGAGCCACCATGGCGCCCATGGCTATTGTTTAGAAAAAATAAACAGCGTTAACGTGCACCGGTGCACAATAATAATAAAGGCTTTTTAACTTTCTCATTCACATTTCGAGTGCCTTGGACTTACGATTTTTTGTGTATCTTAAACTCTCAGGTCTCAGATGACTGGAGCGAGTAATAAATGAAACTGAACGTACAGATAAACCTTAAATGAGGTGAGAATGTGCGGCAAATGATGTAGGTTTGGACCGACAGTTATAACCCAAATAAGTGGGAATTTAGCTAATCTATAGGCAGGGATTATACTAAATTTGAAATTACAATTCACAATTAGCACTATTTACAAATGATTGGAAATCATTAGCATACACAACTTACAGAAATCTTTCTGAATACAGAGATTTTTCAGGAAGGTAATTTTCATTGGTGTGGAAACCGGGACGCTTTTCGCTGATGTTTAACGCTTCGTGACAAAACAAAGGACGACAATGTGATCATGCACCAATGCGCATGGCCTTAATTTTTTTGGTTTGATGCAAAAACTAGTCCACCAATGAGCTGCTGAAGCTACAGTAAACACCACTCAATGGTGCTCAAGTACAAAACGGTCTAGACGAGCACACTTTACTAATACAAATAAAGGATCAGATGGTGTTAGTGGTTTCTGAACACAAATGCTGCATCACAATTCGTATTGACTTGAAAAAAAATTAGTATGTCCCAAATCATAGTATGTTGAGTTGAGTACGGCAAAGGTTTCTGAATGGTTTACTATTTCTGGTAAAAATTGAAAGTTTTGAAGCATCCATACTCTAACCTCTAACATTGCCCACAGCGCATTGCGCGTTGGATGTGAATTCGATTAGAACTACAAACTCGGGTGAAAAGTGTAAACAAACTACAAACATGATGAATGTGCGAGACCAACCGTCAAGTAGAGAGGCTTCGGTAAAGATTTTTGTATGACTGTATGTCAAAAACTGGTCCACTAAAGAGCTGCTGAAGTTACAGTTAACCACTCAACAGCGCTCAAGTACAAATGGTCAAGAAGAGCACACTTTATTAATACCAATAAAGAAGAGTGTCAATGGTGTCTGAACACAAATACTGCGTCCCAATTTGCATACTATCCGTGCTATGTCCCAAATCGTAGTATGCTGAAAAGAGTACACCAAAGGTTCCCGGATGGTTTACTATTTACTATGATTTCCAAGTGGTAAAAACTTGAAGTGTAGAAGCGTCTATACTTTAACCGCTGATATTGCCCACAGTACATTGCGCGTTGGACTGGAATTCGATTAGAACTACAAACATGGGTGAAAAGTGTAAAACTACAAACATGGTGGATGCGCGAGACCAACAGTCAAGTAGAGAGACTTCGGAAAAAGATGATTGTATGACTGTTAAGTAAAATCAAGCCCATTGGAAAATATTTAAATTGCGTTTTTAGTATTATATTCATCTGCTACAACAATACTGAACTTATATAAAGACGTGTTTGGACATTAGTGTCTGAATGCAGTATTATCCAAACACCTGAGGAGATTTCTCTGCATGAAAGACTCGTGATTGGCAGATTATCCTGCTGCTTCTCCAATAAGAGAGGAAATTAAAGACGACAGAAATGTGGACGATGTGTGGATGATTGACAGGGCTCGTAACTAAGCAACATAACGATCTGTTAATGAGGAAGTAGTGTGTCCCAAAGCTTGCATACTCTTCTGTTACACACTCACAAGCATATCTTTTTCCTTCACAAAAAAGTAGATGCTTTTCGGGCGTAATATAAGTATGCCAATTGGGACACAGCATGCGAGTTGTATGATGTGCTCAACAGTCACTAAAAATAAAGGAGGGAGATACTATAGAGAGGAATTGCAGATCAAATAGGAATCAATGGTTTCTTCCATGACTTATAAGCTCATTAAGCGCCACTTAACACCAAGAAGTTTCATCAGTGAAAATCACTAGCGTATGAATGTCAAAACCAAAACAAAAAATTGTGTAAAACAATTGTCCTAGTGTGCACAAGCCTTAAGGTTTCTTCTTTGTATGAGCTCTCAGATGTTTCTGCAGCTCTGCTGCACTTAAAATCTTTTTGCTGCATTGATTACATTTGTGTTTTCTCTTCAGCGTGAATCCTCTCATGTGCTTTCAGGCTTTGTAACTGAACGAAGGCCTTGTCACAGTGTGAACACTTGTGAGGTTTCTCTCCAGAGTGAATCTTCATGTGGTTAAAAAGATATGATAATTTTGTGAACCTCTTCCCACACTCTGTACATGTGTACGGTTTCTCTCCAGTGTGAATCCTCTGGTGACGTTTCAATTCTCCAGCTGTAATAAAAGTCTTCTCACACTCAAAGCACTCAAACTCTCTCACACCAGTGTGGATCTTCTCATGTTTCCTTAAACTTGACTGCCATGTAAATCTCTTTCCACACTCAGAGCATGAATAGGGCTTCTCCTTTGTATGAACTCTACGATGGATCCTCAGATCTGAAGCCCTCAAAAAAGCTTTTTCGCATTGATCACATTCGTGTGGTTTCTCTCCGGTGTGGATCATCATGTGTCGATTAAAATCTGATGAGTGTGTGAAACTCTTCCCACACTGAGTACATGTGAATGGTTTCTCTCCAGTGTGAAAACTCTCATGTGTTTTCAGGTTTCCTGACTGACTGAATCTCTTGTCGCAGTGTGAACACTTGTAAGGTTTCTCTCCAGTGTGCGTCATCTGATGTTTTCTTAAACAGTGTGGACGATTGAAACTCTTTCCACACAAAGAGCATAAAAAAGGCTTCGTCTTTGAATGAACGTTAAAGTAGATCTTCATGTCTTCACTCAGGTCTGAAAATTAAGTAAAAACAAAAAGATATAGTTTAAGGGAGAACTGAGAAGGATGGAAACGATTACACAATAGGTGTGTTTTCAGATGTGGAAATCTTTAACAATATTTTGTACGTGTTGCTAAAACAAAAAGATGTGCATGGCGAGATCTGTTGCTATTTTCAGACCAGCACAACTCTAATTTTCCTGTTTTGTGACACGTTGTTTAAATAGTAAATCCATTTGCGCCACTGTGTGGACTTATGGGTCTGCAGGTCTATAAAGGAGGTGTGTGAAAGCACATTGTTGGCGCGTTGCAGATGAAAACAATTAAAGGATTAAAATGATATAAAAATTATTATTTGCTACATAAATAAAAAAACACTGCCTCCTTGCCTTCTTCACCTCGGGGGTTCATGATAATCTGCTTTAGTATAATATTATTATGATCAGTATTATTTATTACATGCACATTTACATTTGTTTTAATAAAAACTAGTTTAGATTTGTCCAGCTGTGGGGTTTTGGAGACGTCTGCATCACCATATGGGGCATAAGAACAGGACGTGTGTTTGGATATAACTCAGTTGTTTGACCACACTTCATTATTATTGTTCATTTATTCCTTTGCTGGAGATTAGAACTGAATTTAGAAATAGTTTTGAAGCAAATCTTTGTGCTTAACAAAGGAAGTTAAATATGTGAGCTAATGGATGTGTTCAGTGAAGTTCGTTTCCACCGTTTCCTTTCTTCACCAAAGTAAAGAAGTAAAGAGAAAAAGTAAAGTGAAAGTAAAGAGGCTGATTGGAGGAGGCTCGTTCTTTATTCTCGTGCTGCAGATGCTCTGTTTAACTGTTTTCTCGCTAGTGAAGCATTCAGTTTTTCCACTTACAAAGTCCGCCATGTAAATAGCAAATGCACCATGGTGCGACGCAACTGACTCTTATAAGGAAAGGGAGATGAGTCTGTCATTGTTTTAATGCATGTTATGGTCAAAACACACCCAGAACTCATTAAGAGAATAAGCACAACCCTGTTAGACCATGCGCCGGGTGCAGAGCGTATGTTTCCGTCCTTAAAATAGCAAAAGTGGATTCGCACACAACCTTAATGCTTTTGCCCCATACGCTTTAGACTTTGCGCCTAAAACTGTTAAAATAGAGCCCATAATAAGTTTGACTCAGCAAACGCCATCCTCACCATTTTGCTTATTGTGGTCATTACCTGTGGCTGGTTGAGAAATGCTGATTGGGTAGAATGAAGGTGGGTTTTCTCTATTAATTAGTAAGCCGTTCATACAAAAAGTTTGTATGTCAAATTTCTATATTTACATCACTTTCATTTCATACAACCACTTTAAATACGCGTGATTACTCTTCAATTATATTAAATAATACAATCTGAAAGGGTGGAACCTTCTATTTACTTACCATGATAGTTTTTTGTGTGCAAACGCAGTGAAGATAAATACGTGAAACTCCTCCCACAAGCAATGCAGTGAAATGGTTTCTCCCCATTGTGAATCTTCTTGTGGGCTCTCAGTTGTCCAGACTTAGTGAATATTTTGTCGCAGCGGGAACACTTGTAAGGTTTCTCTCCAGTGTGGATCCTCATGTGACGCTTGAGATCGTATTTGCGGCTGAAACTCTTTCCACACTGAGCGCAGGTGCAACCTTTACCAGCTGTTTGGTTCATTATAAAACAAAGTTCTGTATTTGAGTGAGTTTCAGTTTCACTTTTAACGTGATGTTTCTCCTCGTCTTCACTCAGTGCCTCACTCTCCTCCTTCACCATCACATCTGAAAATTGAGTAGAGAGGTTACATTTTTAAGAGGCTAGTTTTTAACAGCAGAAAGCACCTAGCTAGTTTTTAATGACATTTTGAGATATTTTGTTATAGCAGACAACGCCCAAGGCTAGTTTTGTTATTAATAAAGTTTGAAAAAGTCATGTTTACATTAAACTTGTGGTATAAAAGCTGATATGCAAATACATTTGACAACTTGCACATCTCGACCAAACACACAAGTGCTCTTATTCAGCAAAATTTGACTATGCTCAAGTAGTGTGTGTAAGAATTTGGAGGAACACAGAGCAGCATCTACTGACAAAAAATAGACTCAGAATAAAATGAAAGAGAATCTCAATCCATTTGTATAATCTCAGAATCGATGCAGAATTATTATTGTATTCATCACTACAGCTGTAGGCACAATTAACTCAACATAACGTTATTAAACCCACCAGCTAACATTTTCCACTCTTGAGCAGGTTCTTAAACAGATGTCTTTACAAGCACAACAAATACGTCTGTAATTGGCTACAATGATCATCGCTTTACCAAACGTTTACACTGACTATATCTGAAATCACCCCTACATCCTTATTCAATATCCCTTACATAAGTCCATTAATATAGTCCACTTGATAGAGTTAATTAAATGAGCGAGTGAACTGGAGCACTGAAGGGATGCCATTTTGTTTGTGTTTTGCTGATAAATAAATTCATCAGATTAGATTGTAAATTTCTTAATCAGGCCCTGTTCTACAGGGTGGGCCATTTATATGGATACACCTTAATAAAATGGGAATGGTTGGTGATATTAACGCCCTGTTTGTGGCACATTAGTATATGTGAGGGGGCAAACATTTCAAGATGGGTGGTGACCATGGTGGCCATTTTGAAGTCGGCCATCTTGGAATTAACTTTAGTTTTTTCCAATAGGAAGAGGGTCATGTGACACATCAAATGTATTGGGAATTTCACAAGAAAAACAATGGTGAGCTTGGTTTTAACGTTACTTTATTCTTTTATGAGTTATTTACAAGTTGCTGACCACTTATAAAATGCGTTTAATGTGCTGCCTATTGTGTTGGATTGTCAATGCAACCCTCTTCTCCCACTCTTCACACACTGACAGCAACACCGCAGGAGAAATGCCAGCACAGGCTTCCAGTATCCATGTGCAGTGCTGCACATCTTGTA
Source organism: Danio tinwini (assembly GCA_903798205.1). Classification (NCBI taxonomy): domain Eukaryota; kingdom Metazoa; phylum Chordata; class Actinopteri; order Cypriniformes; family Danionidae; genus Danio; species Danio tinwini. Next base: position 383 of record CAIGQZ010031361.1, on the reverse strand, counting down.
TTTTCACACCATAAACAATTGCCTTCAGATGACCCCAAAGATAAAAGTCTAAGAGGGTCAGATCGGAAGACCTTGGGGGCCATTCAACTGGCCCACGATGACCAATCCACTTTTCAGGAGTGGTTTTATTAAGATGTATTCATATAAATGGCCCACCCTGTAGTTATTTAACACTCAGCGAGCTGTCTATTAGTAATAAAACAAAGTATTTTGGTTTATGTCCTGTATACAAACGTTACTTTAAAAATGTCATTGTTTAGAATCTTGAATAATGCTGTGTATACCAGAGAATGTGCTATTCACTGAAAAATTCAATTTAGTTTTAATTAATTTCAAGTTTAAATTAAAAACAGTGTCCCATATTCACAAAAAAAAAAAAAAAA
>CAIGQZ010031357.1:0-10689 GCA_903798205.1 Danio tinwini | reverse complement strand
GGCTGAGATATGATGTTTCCAGGCCAAAAACAGAAAGTAATAAAAACAGCTTAAAAACATCAAATGCATCATTCTTTTTGTTTTAAACAACATTACATACAGTATTAAACATGTTTAAGCAACTTTCAATGTAAAAGCAAATGATTTTGAAAGTGTTCATTTTTGGCCTTCTAAAGCAGGATTCTTGCTTCTGGGGCTGAGATATGATGTTTCCTGGTCAAAAACAGAAAGTGATAAAAACAGCTTAAAACCATCAAATGCATCATTTTTTTTTGTTTTAAACAACATTACATGCAGTATTTAACATGTTTAAGCAACTTTCAAGGTACAAGCAAGTGATTTTGAAAGTGTTCATTTTTTGGCTTCTGAAGCAGGATTCTTGCTTCTGGGACTGAGATATGATGTTTCCAGGCAAAAAACAAAAAGTTATAAAAGCAGCTTAAAAATTATGAAATGCCTCATTCTTTTTGTTTTAAACAACATTACATGCAGTCTTAAACATGTTTAAACCACTTTCAAGGGAAAAGCAAGTGATTTTGAAAGTGTTCATTTTTGGACGTCTGATGCAGGATTCTTACTTCTGCAACTGAGATATGATGTTTCCAGGTCAAAAACAGAAAGTGATAAAAACAGCTTAAAAATTATGAATTACGTCATTCTTTTTGTTTTAAACAATTTTACATGCAGTTTTAAACATGTTTATATAACTTTCAAGGGGAAAGCAAGTGATTTTGAAAGTGTTCATTTTTGGACTTCTAATGCAAGAATCTTGCTTCTCGGCCTGAGATATGATGTTTCCAGGCCAAAAACAGAAAATGATAATAACAGCTTAAAACCATCAAATGCATCATTCTTATTGTTTTAAACAACATTACATGCAGTTTTAAACATGTTTAGATAACTTTCAAGGGAAACATCAGTTTCTGGAAGTTCTCCTTTGTCAAATGCTTGCTATATATTTTTTTTTATACTTCTCTGGAACATAATTAAAGTTAAACTGTAAGCACTTCTCTCTCTGTGTCGTGTCCTTTGGAAGCTCAAATACAGAAACAGAATGGCCTCTGTGGAAATAGCAGCATTTGTATGGCATTTTAGCTTTCTCTGGACGCCCTTGTGATTTTACTAGCCCGGATGTATTTTTTTGTAGTCCCCAAACTTCATTCACTGTAGGCTTTGCTAAGCTAAAAAAAAAACAAAAAAAAAACAATGTCTTTCTTTGCAGTGAACTTTGAGCATCTTACATTCAGAGATGTTTACACAGCTACATTACACATCAACTAAAGTTTGCAATATCATATCATAGTGGACCACCCCTTTAAAGAAAATCTGTGTGTTACAGGTGCTGTGAGAAAGAACCATGTCTACCATGCCACCACTGATTATGTCATTGTTAAACATGTGATATGGTGGTTCAACCTGGCAGCAGACAGGGGAAGCTCAAGGAGTCGCCCCACTGTCAGTACCTTGACTCAACAGTGAATTCTTTGAAATATTAATTTAAAATAGTAACACTCTGTTCAGCAAAGAGTGTATAATTATTTCTCTTTTTTGTCTTTTTCATGTAGTAAAATGCTTTTATGAAGTAAAACAAAGTTAATGGTACAATTTTTTCATTGTGTTTTATTTATTCTGGTCAGTGTATACATAATACAACTTTGAAAATAGGTAATTACTGTACATATATTTACACTATGTGTAATATTAATTAACTATTTTTATAGTTTTTTTGTGATTGGCTAAAAGGATAAATTTAGATTAAGATGTTTTGAGTGATTAAGGCAGACATTTTAAACATGCAAGCTTTTATTGATCAATGTTGTTCCATAGATTTTAGATATTTCGTTAGGTAATTTTGCCAAGATCCGGATAAGCTACTTCATCAATGGGTCTGGGTCCAGATCAGATTCGGGCCGAATGAGCTACTCTATCAGCGTATCCGGATCGGATCCGGGCCGGATGAGCTACTCTCTCAGTGGGTCCGGATCGGATCTGGGCCGGATGAACAGCTTTATTAGTGGATATGGGTAAGGACTGGAAAGGGTCCGGTTTAGATCCCAAATCCTTATCCATTCCGGATCTGTTGCACTGTGCAAGTAGACTCCAGTATGGACTCGTTTTGCGTATCTGTTCTGGATCATGTAATACCTCCGTCGCGGATCCGTTCACGAGTCATTTTGCTATCTGGGCTGTCACAGGCAAAGAAGAGGTGAACTCAGATGCAGAAACACAAAGTCTTTATTTAAGGAGTGAGTCTCAGGAAAAGCTAAAAATCTAAGTAACCCAGTCGGGTGAACTCTGAGAAAGTGCAGAGAAAAAAATCCAAAACAATGGGACACTCACTCACTGGCAGTCCAGGACACAAATACAGGGTGAGTAACAGAATGCTTTACACACACAAAATCGACAACATACTGACAAACATGAAGGGAAATGACAAGCTATAAATAGGAAAAAAGGAAATGAGAGGCAGGTGCAATGAATTAGCTGAAATGACTTGTGCTACTGTGACTGCAAAAAAAGGCAGGTAAATAGAGGTAATCCGTAACACAAAACAGGAGAGAGCAAGAACGTATGGTACGGTGACACAGCCTCTGTTAGAGACCTTAAGCTGATGCAAATTTTTGTTCTGCAGCAGGACAATGATACAAAGCACACCAGCAAGTCCTCTTCTAAATGCCTGAAGAAAAACAAATTGAAGAAGACTTAAAGTTGCAGTAGGTGTTCTGCCACAATGCTAACTGGTTAGCATAATATCTCAGAAACACAATCCCTCCCCTGCCATCCAAAGCCACGCCTCCTGAAACATGAGCGCACGCACAACCCTCTCTCATGTGCTGTGCTAAAATGACTCTGCTTAGTGGTTGGCTGATGGCATGCAGGAATTACCCTTGTATTACTAAGTAGTAGTAGTATTACTATTACTAAGTCATACTTACATGCTATTTCCGACCAAATATTCGGAGTAGCATGGTAAACAATATAGGGAGCGTGTCACAGGATTTCATTGTTCAAAAATGAACCAATGTGAATATAAAACCAACTTTACCTCAGTAAAGCAGGCTAGGCAGAATAGCGCTATTATATTTAGTTGTTAAACTAATTAAACTCTACATTATTGATGCTGTAAAAGGTACCTTATGAAACTGAAAATAGTCACCTCATACAATAAATACATTTAGATCATTTACTTTAATCATATACTATTGGAATGTGAAGAGACTTTCAACCAGCACAACAAAAAGTGTTTCTGAAGACAATCGCCTACTGCCCCTTTAAGGGGCCTAGTTAAAGTCCTGATCTGAATCCACTTGAAATTCAGTGACATGACCTTAAAAAGGTGGTTCATGCTCGAAAACCCTCTAATGTAACTGAATTACAATAATTCTGCAGAAAAAAAAGAATTAGAAAACATTTGATTGCTATTGTTGCTGCTAAGGGTGGCCCAACCAATTATTAGGTTTAGAGGGCAAACACTTTTTTTCTAGCAGGGCTATGTAGTTTTGTATTTTGTTTTTCCTTAATATTAAAACCTTCATTTCAAAACTGTTAACTTGTAAACTGTCAAACGTGTCTTATCTTTGACTAATATTTACATTTATTTGATAATCTAAAACATTAAACTGACACATGCTCATATATGCCTAGCAGGGAATTTTCTTAGGGGCTGTCAAATTTAGGTGAAAATCAAAAATGCTGGCAATGGCTGGCAACTTTCACAGACAGGGATAAAAGTTACTGTGTCTTATCTTGAGTGAAAGGATGCAATGCACTTTATAACACTCATAAGTATATCCAGAGGGTTATATTTATGCCTGTGCTTCCATGCATGTTAAATCAACTGTAAATACTGTTTATACCATTTGTTGAGTAGAATTATAACTTTGCCTATATTTCGATCTACAACTCAAGCAAAATATGTTACTCTGGTGGCTTAAAGAAAGCTCACTCACTCCTAGCTAAAAGTAACCTCTTCACACCCTCAGTTAAAAATATTTTATAAGGCATATTCTTAATTTGTTCAAATGTGATCAGACCTCATTTATACACATGACTATATCATATATGGTCAACATGAATTTTATAATATATAAAATATAAAATATTATAAATATATAGTGTTTTGGACCGTACTCCATTCAGTTTAAACACTCCCAAGAAACTCCAGGACACAGATGAATCACTTCCATAAAGTTTACTGAGAATATTGTGAAACTGCATTACGATACAAATAAGATGTAGGTTAATATTAAATCCAAATACAGGTGATTAAGAAAACATCACGGGTTAACTAGAATTGAGTTGGTAAACAATGGGCAACAATAAGCATCGAGCTAACTTGTCCATGTAAATAGTCTCACAAAATATGGCAATGGATATTACTCCAACATTGCACAATGAAAAATACTCACAGACGTTGCTTTGCAAGAGAGGGAAAGAAAAAAAAAACGATCGCTGGAGAGACAGACAACTGAAAGAGCTCGCAGGCTGCTGTGACTGACTCCGCATGGCAATTTACTTCCTGGTTTATGTTATGCGCAGCATGCGTCCTTAAAGCAACAGAGACAGTAAACAAAACATTGCGCTACGGCAATAGAAAGAGAAAGTCACTTTTCTTTAGACAGCATAACACTCCCCATCTAGGGTCTTTAAAGACCCCACATTAGTTAACTGAATCAGTTTTTGGTGAAAAAAGTAAAACCATTTCAGTAATGGGCCTAAAAAAAAACCTTTTGACTCCATCCTTGACGATTTCCACATGGACTTTCCGAACCAATCCGTCTTCTCCCGGAGATGTTTTTGTGATGAGACCAATAGGCCATTGATTTCTCTTTGCTTGGTTGTCTTTCAGAAGAACTATGTCTCCTTCCTGAAGATTTGGCCTTTTTTCTTGCCACTTGTGCCAAAGCTGTAATGTTTTGAGATATTTGTGCCTCCACCTGCTCCTAAATGTATCCGCTAGACTCTGAACTTGCTTCCATTCTCCTCTAACGAGATATGCTCCTTTAAAATTTTCCGGTGGAGGGGGAGGTGCAGAGCTTGTTTTGAGAGTAAGAAGCATAGCTGGAGTGAGGATGAAAGGTGACTCTGGATCCAATGACACTGGAACAAGAGGTCTGACATTCATAATGGCAGTTACTTCGGCCATAAGGGTAGTCAAGACTTCATGTGAAAGATGAGGTCTTTTCTGCTCAAGCAGCATGCAATCAAAAATACGACGGGCGATGTCTATCATGCGTTTCCACGACCCACCCATATGAGATGCGTGGGGTGGGTTGAATACCCAGGTGCAGCTTTGAGTGTGTAAATACTCCTCCACACTTTTGAAACCTGGATTCATTTGGTCCATCTCCAGCTCACGAGAAGCGCCAATAAAATTAGTTCCACAATCGGACCGAATCTGCTTCACGGGACCCCTGATTGCAAAAAATCTCCTCAATGAGTTGATAAAACTGCTGGTGCTCATGGCTTCAATGACTTCAATGTGAACTGCTCTTGAAGACACAAGAAAACATCACAGCCCAACGTTTAGAATTGACGACTCCGCCTCTAGTGCGGCGTGAGACAATTTCCCAGGGTCCAAAGGCGTCAACACCTACATAAGTGAATGGGGGTGCTACTTGCAGTCGCTCTGCTGGCAAGGCTGCCATCTGCTGATGTTCCATTTTCCCCCTTAGCCTTCTACAAGTGACACATTTGTAAAGCAAGCTGCTGATGCATCGTTTGGCTCCCACCAACCAGAATCCTGCTGTTCGGATGGCGCCTTCAGTCAGATGTCTTCCTTGGTGTTTCACTGCTTCATGATAGTGAGAGGTAATTAGGGTAGCTAAATAATGTTTACCAGGAACTATGATGGGATGAACTTCGTCCATACTCAGACCCGACTGTTCAATTCGACCTCCTACTCTGAGAAGTTGATTTTGGTCTGAGATAGAGTGCAATTTCCAAAGGCTGCTACTTTGTGGAATATTGGATCCTGCAGTTATACATTTAAGTTCCTCTGAATAGCATTTGTTCTGGACGCTCTTCACGATACATATTTTGGCTTTCAGCAACTCTTCTTCTGTAGGTCGGCAAATGTGCCACCCTTTGCACTCATTCTGGGTAGAGCAGGCAAAGGAACGAGCCAAGTGGATGAGGCGAGCTACAGCTGTAAGAAGAGTACTGAACTTGGAGAAACGTTCAAAACGTTGTGGATGCATCACATCTCTGCTTCAGAGTCAGTGTCAGGATCAATAAGGTCATGAACCTCTTAAAGCTCAGGTGAATATGCAGATACTTCGTGAAGAAAGGCTGGTCCCTGGAGCCAAGTCATGCTACTAAGCAGGTCTGAAGTAATGGTTCTTGACCCAACATCAGCTGGGTTAAGATGTGTTGGAACATACTTTCACAGGCCAGAACAAGGTGATTGCTGAATTCTCTGGATCCTGTTATGTACGTAAACGTAGAATCTTCTGGATTGATTCTGGATATAACCCAATACGACATTTCTATCTGTGTAGTAAGTAAGGCTATCAAACGTTATGTTTATCTCTGAAACTACCATTTCGGCAATCTCAACCGCTAGTACGGCTGCACAAAGCTCAAGTCTTGGGACAGATAGGTCAGGCAGAGGTGCCAACTTCGCCTTCCCAAAAACAAAGCGAATTTCAGTCTGTTCTTGATAGCTTGTCAACTTGATGTAGGCAACGGCTGCTATTGCCTTGATTGACGCATCTGCAAAGATGCAGAGTTCTCTTCTTAGAGCACCTGCAGTGGAGAATGATGTATATGGGCATGGTATCTGGATTCCCTCCAGATCTCGTAGCGAGTATTTCCATCTAGACCATTCAGCCTCCATGTATTTAGGAAGTGGAGTATCCCAATCTTCTGCTTGTTTAGTCAGTTCTCTGAGTATAAGTCTTCCATGAACCGTGATCGGTGCGAGGAACCCCAGAGGATCATACAGACTGTTCATGATCGAAAGCACACCTCTCCGAGTGAATGGTCTCTGGTCTTCTTCGATTTGAAACGTGAATGTATCTGTGCGCATGTTCCAGAGCAATCCAAGGCTACGTTGTATTGGCAAATCGTGAATAAAGAGATCCAAGCGGTTTACATCCTTGGTGCGATCTTCCAAGGGAAAAGCTTCAATAACCTCTGGATAATTTGAAGCAATTTTGTGTAGCCTGAGGTTAGAAGCTGCAAGCATTTTCTGTGCTCGCCCCAGGACACTGATGGCCTCTTCAACTGTGCTGAAGGACTTTAAAGCATCATCAGCATAGAATTCACGGTCTACAAATTTTTTTGCATCACTGCCGCAGTAAGCTTCTGCTTCCTTAGCTGCTCGTTGTAGACCATACACTGCAACAGCAGTCGAAGGACTATTCCCAAAAAGATGGACCCGCATCCTGTAATCGACAATGTCAGAAGCAGGGTCGTTGTTTCTGTACCACAAGAAGCGAAGAAAATCTCGGTGGTCCTCCTTGACGAGAAAACAGTGGAACATATGTTCAATGTCAGCGGTGATCACTACCTGTTCCTTCCTGAACCTCAAAAGAACACCTAACAGGCTGTTATTGAGGTCGGGACCAGTGAGCAAGATGTTGTTAAGTGATACTCCTTCATATGATGCGCTACTGTCGAAGACTACACAAATCTTATCTGGTTTTCTTGGATGATACACACCAAACAAAGGTAGGTACCAACACTCTTGTCCCGGCTGTACTGGTGGGGCAACTTCAGCGTGGCCCTTCTTGAACATCTTTTCCATAAACTCTAGGAAATCTACTTTCATCCGTGGTCATTTTTCCAATGAACGCCGAAGCAAGACGAGACGGCCTAAAGCCTGTTTCCTGTTGTTAGGCAGCCGCAGCCTTGGTGATCGAAAGGGCAAAGGTGCAACCCAACTTTTAGAACTATCCTGATAGCACTGAGCATCCATTATTTTCAGGAACTCTAGATCCTCTATGGATGGAGCAACTTTACGGTCGTCAGGAGAATGAGTCTGTCCTAGGCAGTCTCCACTGAACGGTGTTGAACCACAAATGGGTGTAGATACTAGATGATGCTGATGTTTAGACACTTGACCTAATAATTCTTTCACTCTTATCTGGTTGTTGCATGGTTCAAAGTAACTCGTACGACCGTTCTCTAAGACGGCTGTTTTGTAGCTTCTCACCTCTTGTGTTCTATGAGCACCTCCAAGGCACACATCACCAATGACGACCCATCCTAGGTCAAGCCTTTGCGCAAAAGGTGCATCTCCTGGGCCTTTTGTCTGTTTTCAAACCTTGTGTGCCTGTAACATATCTCTGCCCAATAAGAGGAGAATTTTGGCATCTGGATTCAAAGGCGGAATCTTGTCAGCGATATGTTTCAAATGAGCATAATGGTAGGCTGCTTCCGGAGTGGGAATTTCGGTGCAAACATTAGGAATTTGGTTGCATTCCAGGAGAGTTGGCACATGAATTATTTTTCTTGTCCATCGACTCCACAGTGTAATCTCCGGCTCTTCTCCCCGCCGTCTCTAAACACCCTGCACAAGTCTTGAGGGTGTACGAGTAGGAACTTCCAGAGATCTCAAAAATCTCAAAGAACTCTGACCGTGCTAAGGAGCGATTGCTCTGTTCATCTAATATGGCGTACATTGTCTTGGACTCTTTCTTGCAGCCATTAGGGAACACACAGATGAGGCAGACTTTAGCACATGTTCGGCCACTAAATCCTTGACCACATACTTCAGTGCATGTCGACTTGACCTTCTGGATTTCACCTTTATCTTCCTCCTTACCATCTTCTGAAGTGGAAAGAAACATCCTAGATTTCCAGGTAGGTGGGTAAGGGTGTAGTGCTGTCACATGAGCTGCACTCCCACACTCGATACATTTAATCTCAGTGGTGCAGTTCTTTGCCAGATGGTCTGTGGAGGAACAATTGCGAAAACAGATGTAATGTTCTTTTAAAAGCTACTTACGATCATTTATGCTCTTCTCACGAAATCCTCTACATTTTCTCAGAGGGTGTGGCTTTCTATGCAATGGGCAGTATTTATTGGGATCAATAAGTTCTGTATGTTCTCCATACTCGGCTTTAGTGGTTCCTGAGACCTGCATCTTATTAACATATACTGACGACTTAGTAGGTTTCTCCCATTTACTCCTCCTCTCTGCTGGAGCTTGTGCGAAGAAGTTAAAACTTGGGTCAGTGCGAGCCCTTGCCTCTGTGGCAATAAAGTCTACCAGCACGGAGAAAGGTGGGAAGCCAACAGAATATTCCTGTTTATATCTTGTTCTAAAGTAAAGCCACTTGTCTTGTAAATTGTACGGAAGTTTCTCAATAATAGGCTTAATACCTCTGGATGTATCTAAATATGATAAACCTGTAAGGTAGTTATCCTCTTTGGCCGCTTGAAGCTCCGATAACAGGTCGGCCAAATCCCTGAGTCTTAGTGGATCTTTCATTGTAACTTTTGGAAAGTTTTCCAGCTTGTTAAACAAAGCCTGCTCGACGGCCTCTGGTGAGCCATATATTTTGTCGAGGCGCTGCCACGCCATGCGCAATCCAATTACTGGATTCTTGATGTTAACTGTTTAAATTCTTCTTACTTGTTCTGCTGACCCTATGCCTAAATACTTAGTGAGAAGATCAAGTTCACCTGCAGCAGACAGGTCTAGATCGGAGATAGCATTCTGGAACGATGTTTTCCAGGCCCAATAGTTGATTGGTTGGTCATCATATGCAGTAAGGCCTGAAGTAACCACACTGCTATGAGCTAGGTACCTGATAAGATCTCCAGTGGGCGTAAAATTATCATCACTAGCTCCATGAGGTGTTTTGAAACCATGCATGTGCACAGGGAGTGAATGATTAGCATTAAGATCCTGCTGCGGACAAATGGCTCCTTTATACTGTCGAACTGGTAAGGAATTAAACACTTGATTGTGACTTTGTTGAGGCGGCGCTCCACAGGTATGAGGAGCTTGATGTGGCATAATATCTGCTATAGCAGCATCTTGATTTTGATTAATGCTGGATGAGTGAGGCGCTGAAAAAACAGCATCATTATGTTGACCACACGGAGAATGCTGCATTAGTGAAGCATAATCACTAGCTCTTTGAGCTATTATATCTTTACTGCATACGCTAGTTTGTTCTGACACATAAGCTGAGACTCGCTGGTCTTTGACCGATTGAGAAACCTGGCTGTGAGCTTTACTGGATACTTCAAACCCCATAGTTTGTATTTCAGCTACTAGAGCGTTCGCCTCTGCTATAGCAGCATCCTTTTTTTTCTTATCATTTAATGCATCAAGACTAGCTTGAACACAAGCTTGTTCTACTTTAAGTTCAATTTCCTTTTGTGTGTGTGCTGATCTAGCTTGAGCTGCTTCAGCTTTAGCCTTTGCCATGCTTCAGAAGGCCAAAAATGAACACTTTCAAAATCACTTTCTTTTCCCTTGAAAGTTGCTTAAACATGTTTAATACTGCACGTAATGTTGTTTAAAACAAAAAGAATGATGCATTTGATGGTTTTAAGCTGTTTTTATCACTTTCTGTATTTGGCCTGGAAACATCATATCTCAGCCCCAGAAGCAAGAATCCTGCTTTAGAAGCTTAAAAATGAACTCTTTCAAAATCACTTGCTTTTCCCTTGAAAGGTGCTTAAACGTGTTTAATACTGCATGCAATGTTGTTTAAAACAAAAAGAAT
>CAIGQZ010031356.1:14411-29514 GCA_903798205.1 Danio tinwini | reverse complement strand
AATCAATCAATCAATCAATCAATCAATCAATCAATCAATCAATCAATTTGTTAACTGAATAACAGGATAGTGTAGGCTGCATTCAGACATTTGTCAATAATTTCTGGAAGCTTTCTATAATTAATTCAAGAGTTAGTTGATTATAACTGCTCAGATCAATGTTTTATATTCAATAAGTGGTATAATGTAGGTCCAGCTGCTTGTTTTCACATAATAAACCCATTTACATCTGTATTTATCAGCATTTACTATTGATAGGATTAATCAAATCAGGGCCTAAAGGGACCATCAAAACAAAGTATAGAATATAGAAAATATAAGATTCGGTAGCACTTTATAATAATGGTCCATTATTATATGTTTGTTACTGTATTTACTAACATGAACAAACTATTAGTAATACATTTATTATGGTATTTATTATGTTTTTTAACGTTAGTTAATTTCATTCAAGTTAAATAAAGTTAGTTCTTGTTTGATTACTCATTTCACATTAACTAATGTTAACAAGCACAACTTTGGATTTTAATAATGCATTAGTTAATGTTAAACTATAATTAATAAATGCTTTACAAGATTATTCATGCTTAGTTAATGTTAGTAAATACATTAACTAACATTAAATAATGGACCATTATTCTAAAGTGTTACGGATTTGCCTTATAAAATATAAGATTTGTAACATTTCTTCATTTATTAATTTATACTTGTTTCATGGATATTATTTTTACCGTTTATTTCTATTATACAGTTTAAAAAAAATCTCTTTAATAGTGCTTTGTCTTCAATAATCCTTTATGCTGATTTAGTGCTTCATGTGAGTTTAGTGTTCTTTATTTCCCGCCTTTTTGTTTTTCCAATTTGTACCTGACAATGCACCTGCAGCTCGTTACTGGTAGCTCAAGCATCAGCTACACAGACTGTCAACACTCTCTCAACAGGTAAATTCATTATTTCTTAAAATTACTATACATTTTAACTTTCAAAATGTAATTTTTTTCAGTTTTTAGTTTAACATAGCACATGTGAACAGCTCTGTTTTGTTGAGGAATGTTGGAATTACTATTTTTACACAAGTTTATGCATAAAAAAACATATAAAAGATCCTAATTACTGACTTCATGACTTCACTTTTTTTAAACACAATAACCTTTTTTTAATACCTTCATCATAAACATATTTGGTTTTACATACACTCTCAGAAATAAAGGTGGTCACTGGGGTGGTACCATTTTGAAAGATATTTGTACTTAAGTGGTCCTTATTAATACTTCAAAGGTACATATTAGTACCTAAAAAGTACAAAAGTGTACCTCTTGAAATTTTTAGGTTCTAATATATACCTTTGAGGTACCAATATATACCCTTTAAGTACAAATATGTACTTTTTGAAAAGGTACCACTCCAGTGACAGCTCTTATACCTTTATTTCTGAGAGTGTAAAGAGTTTAAAAGGACATTAGTTATGTTTACATCCATCTATTTCCGATAAGAAAAATGTGCATAAACTACAATGAAAACATATTTTTAGAATTAGTTCCTGCATGCACATCAAAAAAGTAATGTGATTTTGTTATTGGAGATCATGTAATAACAAAAATGGGTGCGATAGACAGCATTAATAGACAAACAGTAGAAAAATCCCACAGTCATCAAAGTGGTTCAGTATTATCATCTCCCAGTACTGCCTTGAGACACTTCAGAGGTGCGAGTAATTTATTATATAAGAAAAAAGGCACATGGTGGATTGTCAAATCCCATTATCTTTTAGATAATTAACACTAGTTTATCAGGAAATTATGATTTTGGTCTCTTTGACTCACTGGATGGAAACATCATGATTTATTCACAAATGTTTTAGAATATATTACAGTTTAATTCTCAACTTTGGATGGAAACATAGATATTTAACTTTAAACTCATTTGTGTTTTTCAAAGACTGTGACATTGTCACATATTATTGATCAAGATATGTACTGACATAGCTAACACTGACCAAAATGACATTTGATACTGTGTTGACTGTGCCGTTAGGATTGAGTCCCCAAGATCAAAGTCTGTGTTGATGTTCAGTGTTCTGGGTGGCATTGACTGGAGGTCTCCTAATGTCTTTACCAGATCTGCACGTTTGGTTACTTTTCTCTTCATCTAGCCACAGTCAGCTTTTATGTGCGTCTGCTAATGTACTTCCCCAGCTCATTTAGGACACCTGAAACCTCAGCTCTTTTAATAACTTGCTTTATGTGAAACAGCGCTGACTTCCTGAACAGTCCACCTGGCGGGACTAAACAAGTTTGATGTTGAGCAATGGCATTAATTAAATAGAGAGCAAATCGAGGACTTGTTTAAATGTTCTACTGATTTCTCCACAGAAAAAAACCACCATTAACATTGGAAGGGCTGGGCAGAATTGAGAATTCTTAATTAAAGGCAAAGTGCTTTGAAATATGCAGTTTTATTCAATGTTTGACAATCTCAACAAAAACACGAAGAAAGAGTTGGACATTGTGTAGCTCCTCCCCTTTTTTAAAAACAGCCAATAGCATTTAGCTCTCTGCAGTGAGAGCGGCAGAGCTTAAGTGCATCAAATGAAAAGCAAATGAGAAGTCTTGATGTGGGCGGGGCATGTCAGATACTAGAGAGCATTTGATTGGTTTGATGAGAGACTGAAGTATGAGGTGACATGAATAAACACGTATTTATCAGTTTTATATCTACTAAACGTGAATTTTGTCACTGTTTTGGAGCACACTAGGTTATAGATATCCTAAAAACTAACAATACTGATAGTAACATCTAAAAACTGTTTTAATTTCATGGAACCTTTAATGTTTGGAGATATTAGAACATGTCTTTTATTATTTGGAAACCGCTAGACTGCTTAAATCAGGTTTTAAAGAGCCCCTATTATACATTAAAAAGGGTCATATTTCGGTTTTATGGGTTTCCAACAACAGGCTGATATGCATGCAAGGTCAAAAAACACTTTCATGGTCTTATAATATGCATTTATTTTTATCTAATTATCCCAGCTAGTCCCATATGAATCGTTCAGCGATTCATTTGTTCCCAAACCCCTCCTTAGTGGGAAGCTAATCTGCGCTGATTGGACTGATGACAGCCTGTTGTGATTGGTCGACAGTGTTCAGCGCGAGACAGTAAAATGCCCAGTGCGGTTTATCAAGCCCTCGGGTCGCCAACATTGGTATTGGATCCGATCGCAGCGGATGCCCGAAACACGCTTCATAGTAAACTTACTAACACCACAATAAACAGTACTCGGTTCTCAACAATGTTATTCAGACACCTCACCCCCGAAAGCAGTGCAGATAAACACCACAAACCCATTTAAATCCGTAAACAAAGCAGCACGCGTCGCGTTTTCAACGTGGCATTGGACGAGATATGGGAATATAGTTAACCTGATACAGTGCAAGTGGTTACAAGTAACAACACAATTAAATACATACTTTACAAGCTAGAGAAAACAAGGAGGCAGCTATTCACTTACACTTATGAAATGTGTCATGGGCCAGGTCTGATTTCATTAATTATCTTTCATTTTGAAGCTTTTCTCCCTTCTCAGCTGTAGATAATTTCTGTTTGCAATCATTGCTGTGGCACCTCTTACGTGAAATGTTATGTTCTCAGGGCTTACCTGTACTCTGCTTTGCCCAACCAGTGCTGTGCACCAGCCCGAAGTCCAGCGTGCCTTTGTTTGACTTGTACCTAATAATTTGTCCTTATTTTGCACGTCTTACACCAAATTCTGTGACCATCTTATTCTGTGACCCTAGTAGGCGATGTTCTCACTGTTTGGCTTGAACTCGCTCCCACAGCATACTCTTACGTTAATGCACTAAAATGATTTCTTCAATACTAGTATATATAAAATCCCTTGTATTTCACACAGAAAAATTTATTGTTCTTTAAATGCAAACAGCTTAGTGCCCTTGAGTGCCCAATGTACACTGTCAATCACGTGACAATATGTACTGTTTGCCTGTCTTGGGAACAAGTTCAAGCCAAACAGTGAGAACTGCTGCTGTGTTAGTGGGCGGGGCCACAGGTTTAAATTTTGTGGGTCTGCGCGTGCATTATGTTTCGTATCGATGTCATGCCGAAACGGCTAGAGACTCGTTATCAAGACGTTTCATTTAAACCACTATGAGTCGACTCTTTTAGAGATGAATCAATAGTTTTAAAAACTGTCCACTTTCAGATTCAAGCTTTAGCTGGATATTTCACTTCACTTAGAGCTGTTACACACTACATGGAAGGTCATTTTCAAAAACCCATAATAGGGGCTCTTTAAATATAACCCAAAATGCCAGGAACAAGAAGGTGACTTCTTTAATGTATTATGACAATGTTCAGTCCAATATTTTTGAAGAGAGGTGCATAATTATTTGCTAAAGATATCACAGAACCAAAATGACTTTGACTTTTACAAGTTAACCTAATTGTTTTTACAAATTCTTTTAATCGAACATCAAAATAATTAAGCTGTGGCGACCCCTGATAAATAAGGAACTAAGCTGAAGGAAAATGAACAAAAATTATTGTTTATATGTTGATGTTCTGTATTTGATATATTAACATCATTTCCATTCATTATTATTTTATTCATTTATTTCCTTTTCAGTTTAGTTTCTTTATTAATCAGGGGTTGCCACAGCAGAATGAACCACCCACTTATCCAACATATGTTTTGCACAGTGGATGCCCTTCCAGCCGCAACCCATCACTGGGAAACAGCCATACACTCTCACATTCATGCACACACACACTACGGCCAATTTAGCTTATTCAATTCACCTATAGCACAAGTCTTTGGACTGTTGGGGAAATTGGAGTACTCGGAGTAAGCCCATGAGCACACGGAGAGAGCATGCAACTCCAAACAGAAATGTCAATTGACCCAGCCGGGGCTCGAACCAGCAACGTTCTTGCTGTGAGGCGATCGTGCTACCCACTGCACCACCGTGATGCTCTATTATTATTATTATTTTTATTAATATTATTATTATTATTATTATTATTATTATTATTATTATTATTATTATTATTATTATTATTATTATTATTATTATAATTATTATTTCTGTATTTGAAATTCAACATCAATAAAAAGTTCAAGTCCTAAAAAGAAAAATACCTCCCTATAATCTTCTGCTAAAGACTCCTAGCGATTCCTGCTAGTCAAGTTGGATTTAATTTCACATGAAGTCAAATTAATTTCATTATTCCATTCATTCCTTTCGGTTTCTCACTCAGTGAGACATAATGGAGTTCTCACTTGTGCAATGTGAGCTGCATGTGAAAACATTTGCTCAGTAGAAACGCTAATCTGACTAGAGCTCAAAATACCCCACTGTCTGAACCATACACTAATACCTCTAGAGACGGCAGGTGCCAACCACAGACACTGCGGCAACCCCCAAACTCACATTGAAATGTACACCAAAAACATGCATCTTTTCTTTAACACCATAGTCTTACAAATGGCAGAGAAAGTGTAATGTTTTATGGGCCCTTCAGTATTTTGGAGAGAATTCCAATGCACAGTTGTTGCTCTCTGTGTCACGTTTAACCCAGTTTAGCTTTGCTTTTACCAGAGTAAGACATTCCTCAAGCTCCAGGCACATATGGCAGGGTCAGCTGGCACTGATGCTGCAGGCGTGACTAACTGAATGAGATATGCTGCATTTCTGAACAGGAGAACAAACTTAGTGTGGAACACATTATAGGCCTACGCATGTGTGTGAGACAGAGGTTTTTTTTTTATGTTCACGCAGCTTGAAAAGTGAATTATGATGTGTTTTGTAATTTTCATTCATTCATTTTCTTTTCTGCTTAGTCCCTTTATTAATCCGGGGTCGCCACAGCGGTACGAACCGCCAACTTATCCAGCATGTTTTTACGCAGCAGATGCCCTTCCAGCCGCAACCAATCTCTGGGAAAGCGTTTTGTAATTTAAAAGGGCAAATGAAGCACCCAGTCAAGTTTACATTGTTTTGTATACTGGATTCCACTTTAATGAAAATATATTAAACAAACTCTATTAATGTAACCATTTAGCAGAAAACGACATGTTTTACTATAGCTTTTATGGCCGTTTCCATTGTCAAAAGGCATACCGAACCGAATCGTACCGTACCCCTTTTTCAGCACCCTTTTGAAAGTGTACCAAACACGAGAAAGGGTACCAAAAGGCGGAGCTAGACGCGCAGCTAAATGCTATTGGTTTACAGAGATACGTCACAAGCTCACACAACAAGCCAGAATGAAAACAAAGAAGCCGCCATGTTTTAATACACAGCCAAGAGATTACAGCATAATCATATATACATATAATAACGAGCCCTGTTTGACCCAGGATCAAATGAACCTTGTCGTTGTCCAGATGAACAGCCACAAAGCCAAAAGGAAGAGCAGATTTTACCCTGTGCCCTATAGTTTTTTACGAGCCAGTCTGAAGCACGAGTGGTTTTGCTTTCTTGCTTGCGCTCGCCTCGCATCTATATTTGAAATAACAAACTTCTTGATCTGATGCTAATAACGTGCGCTTGATTATTGATGTGCTTTTGAAACCTGATCCTGTTAGAAACTGACAAATGTGAGAGTGACAAGCGAAAAAACAAAAGGAGAAGCCGGAAAAAAGGCACACATTTTTTTTTTTTTAGCAAACGTGAACAAACTGCCATGTTTAACTATTATTATCACCTTTTGGACTGTTATGAACTCGAAATGATGGAATTACTTTCTACCAAGAGGCTACACGTTCTGCTGAAGATTACAGACACGTTTAATCATGAGAGGTTTGCACTGACTGTGGGCTGTATTTCATGTTGTTTCGAACCTAAATAAGGACTAAATGTATGCTGTATGTTGTTTTTCTGTAATTGGTAACATATCGGACACTGTAAGATTCTGTATGTGTTCATATATGTTCATTTATTTATTTATTTTATATAACTGCAGACGTTACAGTAGGCTATTTCACACTGTCATTAATCTGCAGCTATAATCAACTCATGTTCATAGAAAAGTTAGTAATAAACATTTATACATTTGTGTGTGTGTAAAGCATCTTTTTTGTGAGAAGTGCTTCTCATATGATATGTAAGTGACCCGTACAGCTTTACTGTAGACAGTTTCTCGAGCGAAAATGACGTTGACTGCAACTTTCTGTCGTACACCACGCCCACCAAATAAGTACCATTGGTACCCTTTTAGCAGTGAAAATGCAAGCCTGATAAAGGTGACCCGTACCGACTCGTACCGTACCGTACTGTACCAGTTAGTGGAAACGAGCCATTTAAAGCAGTTTTCAATTAGCAGTGAGAGTTTTGTCTAGCAGTTTAATTAAAAATAGTTCATGTTTTCAACTTGCTACTACGTAGGTGTGCCTGGAAGTGTCTCCTTTTGAAATAACAAAACTTGAGCATGCAAAACAGAATATATGAATGCATGAACATCATATGAATATATGAACAGCCCCTTATTATTTTGACACTCACATGAAGAGCTATATATCGACGTTGCAGCAGATAGTCATAATTAAAATAAAAAAAACAGCAGTTGAATCATAAGAAATAATGTGAGATAGGCTTACATCACTTGATATTCGTTTTCTTGTAATTATTCTTTAATGCTTTCATTTTCAGGATATAACAATAGAGTGATAAAGATCTATCAGTCGATCGCGATTGGCGGCTTGGTGACGACTGATATAGTCTAATAATCCTTTAATAGAACTGTAAATAAAGAAGAATTACATGGTTTCACAATAGCTTATAAATAGATATGGATTTTAAGTCAATTTAGTCTGTTGTTTAACCTAAAATAGCTATTTTTGTATCTTCCCATACTTTAAAATAGTATGAATTGTTTAAAGCAAATGTACATATAAATGGTCACATTTAGGTTTTGTGTATGGTAGTGATGTTCACAGATCTGCAAAAATGACAGAAACTTGTAATATGTTTGCAAGGCCAGTAGTTGGTTACAGTAGTAGTTCACTTTGTATAGAAACCATTGCTGCATCCCAATTCACATACTTATATAACGCCCTAAAAGTATGTGCTTTTTTGTCAGGGTAAAGTATATACTTTCGACTATCAGAAAAGTATGCAAGCTTTGGGACATACTACTTCTTTGTTAACAGATTGTTATGTTGCTTAGTTACATCCCCTGTCAATCATCTCGACACATTATCCACATTTCTTTCATATTTATTCACCTTATTAGAGAAACAGCAGCAGTATAATAAAGAAATCTGCCATTTTCTAGTCTTTCATGCAGAGAAATCTCCTCAAGTCTTTGGATAATTACGCATTTAGAAGTTAATGTCCAAACATATCTTGATGTCAGTTCACATTTGTTGTTGCAGATGAAATGTAACACGGAAAACTTGATTTAAATATTTTCCAGTTGGCTAGATATGAATTAATAGTCATTCAAACTAATTTATTGAAGCATCTTGATGGTTATGTTTGTAGTTTGTTTGCACTCTTTACCCGAGTTTGTAGTTGTAATCAAATACACGTCCAACGTGACCAATTGCTCCAATGTATTGTGGGCAATATTAGCAGTTAGAGTATGGACAGTTCTACACCTCAAGTTTTTACCGGAAATTGCAAACCATCTGGGAACCTTTGGCATAATCTTTTCAACATACACTCACCAACCACTTTATTAGGTACACCTTAGTTGGATCCCCTTTTGCCTTCAGGACTGCCTTAATCCTTCATGGCATAGATTCAGTAAGGTACTGGAAAATTCCTCAGAGATTTTGGTCCATATTGACATGATAGCATCACACAGTTGCTGCAGATTTGTCGGCTGCACATCCATGATGCAAATCTCCCGTTCAACCACATCCCAAAGGTGCTCTATTGGATTGAGTTCTGGTGACTGGAGGCCATTTGATTACAGTGAACTTATTGTCATGGTCAAGAAACCAGTCTGAGATAATTCGCGCTTTATGACATGGTGCATTATCCTGCTGGAAGTATCCCTCAGAAGATGGGTACACTGTGGTCATAAAGGGATGGACATGGTCAGCAACAATACTCAGGTAGGCTGTAGCTTTGATGAGATGCTCAATTGGTAATAATGGGCCCAAAGTGTGCCAAGAAAACATTTCCTGCACCATAAGGCTGAACTGTTGATACAACGCAGGATGGATCCATGCTTTCATGATGTTAAGGCCAAATTCTGACTCTACCATCTGAATGTTGCAGCAGAAATCGAAGCTCATCAGTCCTCTAGCATCAACAAAGCATTTGCGCCCACAGAACTGCCGCTCACTGGATATTTTCTCTTTTTTCGGACCATTCTCTGTAAACTCCAGAGATAGTTGTGCATGAAGATCCCAGTAGATCAGCAGTTTCTGAAATAATCATATCAGCCTGTGTGGCACCAACAACCGTGCCACGTTCATAGTCACTTAAATCACCTTTTCCCCATTCTATTGCTCGGTTTGAACTGCAGCAGATCATCTTGACCACATCTACATGCCTAACTGCATTGACTTACTGCCATGTGATTGGCTGAGTTAACGAGCAGTTGGCAAGTGAGTATGCTATGGTTTGGGACATTCTAATTCTATTTTCGTATACTATTTAGGAAGAATAGTATGCGAATTGGGACGCAGAATAAATGTTTGTTGGTTTTTTTACTGTGTGGATAGAATGGAGGCAAGAAACAATTTGCCATTAGACATGCTGATATTTTAGCTACTAACTAATATGATATGTTAACTAATAATGTGTGCAAGCTGAGGTCATTTAATTCTCTAAATTCCTCTGATGTTCAGGCAGGGAGTGTTAGGATTTTATCAGTATAGCTGAGAGGACAGAGGGTACATTGAGATTCACTGCTGGTGTGTGCTTCTGCTATGATGATGCACAGCTGTTCCCAGATGCAGACTTAACCCCATTTGTCTCACATGGTAATCTTGGCAGCGGAAATAGGAGGCCGACGATCATGCAGGTCATGCAATGAGCAAAAAAAAAAAAATCTGTTAATAAAGCAACCAGTGTTGAGTTCATGCACCAGTCCAGCTGTTCATTGTCTGTCTTTCTGGCAACAGTCACAGTTCCTGATATTTAGATACAAATCAACAGTGTAATAGTTTCTTGATTATGTTAATGCTGGATTAGGGGGAAAAACACACAGGAAAGCATTAATTGAAGATAATAATAATAATAATAATAATAATAATAATAATAATAAAATTAATAATAATAATAATAATAATAATAATAGTCATCTCCTGTATGAATTAGCATGAAATGACCGCATGGGCAAGTTATGGAGGTTAACAGCTAATGCTAACAGCTTCCTGGTTGACAGAAGAAAGTAATAAACAAATACAGATAAAAACAGAAAAAATGCTGTGTGACAAGACATATCCCAATATAAAAAAATAGCACGTTATTGTAAACAACTTGTTCTTTATGAATAAATCTTCTTTTTTAATAAATTACATGCAGAAATAAACAAGCAAACACTTTCCCAACAAGATACCCCAAACATTATTAAATTAAAGTTAAATAGCTGCTAGTTCCCACTAACTTCCATTGTATGGACTGTAAAACATTTTTTTGAAACAGGTTCCATATTTTGTTATTCACAGTTTTTTTATGATTTTTTTTCTTGTTCAGTTACGGTTATGAATTTTATGTTATTCTACTGAAAAAAAATCACAAAATGCACCAAATCAACTTGTACTTTATTAAATAAATCTTCTATTTTGATCAATTGCAGGCAGAAATAAACAATTAAACACTGAAATATGTTAATAATAAAATAAAAAATGAAATAACACTATAATCCTAAAAATAGCAAGCTAAAAAGAAAAATAAATAATAAGCAAATTTTTTAATAATACTATTTTAAGTGCAATAAAAAACAACAATAATTAATTGTAAAGATGTCCTACTTAAGCAGGTATATTTAAGTAGGACATTTTTACAGTTGAGGTATAGGGATCCCCCAGGTGAGGGATATTTCTGTCATAATTTACTTATCCTCTGCTTGAGTTTCTTTACTCTACTGAACACAAAACAATACTGGAGAATGTTGGAAAAAAGCAGCTATTGACTCTCTGTATTTTTTATCCTCCTATGGATGTCTGTGGCTGCGTTTTTCCAACATTGTTCAGACTATCTTGTTTTGTTTTCAGCAGAAGATTCTTAATTCTTAAAAGTTTAAAACCACTTTAGTGTGAGTAAATGCTGATGAAATGTAACATTTTGTGTGAATGTCTCTTGTAGTTGTAAATAACATTAAAATAAAGTTTCCAAAAGCACTTTTAAAAATATTATATATTCTTTTAAAGCATATAACAAGGTACTAACATAAGTATCTCTGTTGTATGTTTTCCATAATATGTGACTCATGCATGTGTATTTACTGTACCAACGCTATCGCATGGCAATTCATATCTTTTTGATTTAGTGGCTAATTCGAATTAAATTGTACAATCTCATTCATACAAATTAGTATGATTTGCTTATCCCCCAATGACGGTTGGGTTTAGGGGTGGAGTTTGGTGCCACGCCCCCTGTTACAAATTGTACATTTTCATACGACTGCTCAAAGACATGCTCTATAGGTGAATTGGCTGCAGTGTATGAATGTGAATGTTAGTGTGTATGGGTGTTTCCCAGTACTGGGTTGCGCTGCATAAAACATATGCTGGATAGCTGGATAAGTTGGCGGTTCATTCTGCTGTGGTGACTCCTGATAAAATAAAGAGCCGAAGCCGAAGGATAATGAATGAATGAACTCATACAAATTCATACGAATTAACCACTAAACTGACAAAACGTAAAACAGTTACGTTTCCCCAGAAAGAAAAAAAAAGAAAGAAAGGTGACTTTGAACACAAGGTACTTACTTGATTAATTGAGAAATGACATGAGAGGATGTGTCCACCTGTGTAACCATTGTCATGCCAAACTGTCGCTCGCCATCACACAAGTACAATACACAAAATGCCAAACGTGGGATTTGCCTAATCGTGCTACTCATTCAAGTGTTATAATGATATAAATCAGCCTGATCTCATTAGGAAAAGTAACTGTTTTATGCCGAAGCCGAAGAAAAATGAATGAATGAATGTTTAAGTATATTTATTATTGTTGTATAGTTATTATTGTGGTAACGCCAATTTTTATAGTAAAACGCCAATGTAGTACCTGCAGTTTTTTTTATTTACAGGCACTTTATAAGATCTAAACACTGCTAATGTCACAGTGCATTATCACCCAAAATTTCACCTACTCTAAATGTCATCCAGTTGCTTTGTCACAGATTTTCTTGGTTACATCTATTAAAAAAACTGAAAGTAGATTAGTACTTTTTACATCGTTCAAATGTCTCGAGTTGGAAAAGCGATGGTAAAACATAGCTTTATTTTTCTCTCAGTTTTGGCGACACAGGCTCATTTTGTCTTTAAAACAAACGCTACAGGGTGGTATGACGTTACCGATGGCTTCTGTTTTTTCTTTTTTGCGCTATAGTAGCTGACTGCTCGCCGCGTATGTTGGTGGACTTGAGACATAGAGAGGAGTTGATCGTGACAATGAGGTTCGAATTTGGCGAAGAACACTTCCAAAAAGCAGGTAAAACTAAAAAACTAAAGGCAAAAAATTTAATAAACAAGTAAATAAAAGTAAATGTGGTAAAAATCCGGTGGCCGTGAGGGCTCTTCTTTTTAGGATTGCTTTTGAAAACACTGTTAGTTGGGTTAAGCAGGTGATTGGGTTAATTTGTGCTCTTGAAAACACTATCGGTTGGGTTTAGGGAAGGTCGACAGCGGCCTCTGGTGGATTTACGTGAGAACAGCAGGCGCAAATGGCACTCATGAGAGAAATTTGAGATCTGAAAAAACATACACAGCAGCCTCTGGTAAACTACCGAAAACAAAAACTGCAAAAAAAACGTAGCTCCTTGGATGTATTTTGTGTTGTCCAGAAATGTATTCTGGAGTACATAACAATAATGAGCCTGGATTTGTTTTTATAGGTAGATCTCTCCTTTCTGCAAGGCCAAGGTTAGGGATCTTAGGCTAAAAAAGGTTGGTGAGCACTGGACTAGATGTTTGATACAACGTTTCTCCTTCAACGAAACTAGATCTAAAACAGAATGAGCTTGGAAACAACAATCACTAATCATTATAAGTTTAATAAGTCTAATAATTACTAATGTTTGAATCAAATGACCTTCAAAACATGAAGTCTAAGTAAGTTTGAAGCAGTTGTTCTCAGCAGCAGTTGTTCTGTCCTGTTTCTGTACAGCATGATGAAAGCTTGCTATGAGAGCAGGCCCAGGACAAATCTCTCATTTCAGAATCTGTGTCCTATTGCAAATCTAAACAGTCCTGATCACTGATTGTGGGGAATATTTACGGCCGTGTGACTTTGTTTGCAGACTCATTCATTGTCTTCATGATTACACCCCCTAACAGACCAAAGGGGGCCTTCAAACTGTGAAGTCAAGCGAGGGCCAAGCCAGCTGAAATTCTCCTCTTATTATTCTTTATCTGTCATCATTCAATTAATCAGAAACGAAGCATGTTTACATCATTCGTTTCCACCAATCGTTTAATTCATCTGACAGCTAGTAATTGCAGCCAGTTGAAGACAACGTTAACAATCAATTACTTGACGCTACACCACTATAGATGATTTTAGCAGATGTGGCCCAAGGTCAAAACTGTAACCACTTCCTTAACACCGAATCTTTAGCCTTCAGGGCTAATCAAGTGAAATAGCCTTCTATTCAAAAATCTAATTCCATTAAAAACTTTTACTGAGGAACTTGTGCTGTAATATTCAAAGACAATCTTAGCCTTTTTTCTTTAAAACACGGGGGGAAAAATATTAAATTAATCGAAATAAGACATTTGTAACAGCAAATCAATCTGTTAATGTGTCAAGCTGCGAATTATGCTAATAATTAAATTATATAGCAGTAATATATAAAAATTTTAAGCTTTAAATGTGTCAGCATAGTGTTTAAAACTGGATTCAAAACAAGACTAACGTCCTACGTTAAGTGTTTCTACAGACTGTTTTTATGAAGTGTGATTAAAAAAAATATAATTAATATATTTTTACCATTAGAAGCTGGTTATATTCATACAATGTTGTCACACAACTGTGTTCAAACCCCTTATGAAAATGATATTTGCATAATAGGTCCCCTTTAAATCAAAAAGTGTCTACTTTGGCATCACCAGTGAAATAATTTAGCAGCTGCTTTACACTGTAAAAGGTAAACAGCAACATTGCCTTAAAAGTAACAAGTTGACTTTACTTAAAAATAAAGTAAGCAAACCCATTGTAACTTGGAACTGTTAAATTGACTTTGCTCTTAAAAAACAAACACAAAAATAACAACATACTTTCACATTACTTTCCTTAACACATTTAGTTACTTTAAAACAAGTGACTTAAGATTGTAATATATAACTTTTTTCACCACACTTTCATATAGTGATAAAATACATAATGATTATAATTATAAAACATAATAATTATAATATTTGAGAATTTTAACTGTTTTCAAACAATCAATATATGTTCATATAATCAATATATAATCATATATTTGAATATTATATTAATATTGAGCATTATTATTATTTTACTGTGTCTAAGTGGATGAGGCCCTCGCATTAAAGTGTGCAGCATTCACTGATAAAAAAGCAGAAAATAAAGCTGAAAAATAAAAATAAACTCACCTGACACGCAATAGTCAGCAGTCCTGCCAAAACCACTACTGCCTTCATCTTCTGCCCTATTGATCCTCAATGCCCGCAGTAAACCACTGCCAAACCATACAACATCAGTGTCCTGCGACTAAAGTAAAGTGTGTAGCGAGACACTGAGGTTCCTCAAGTGTGTTTGTGTGTGTGTGTGTGTGTGTGTGTGTGTGTGTTCAGGGCTTGAGTGACAGCACATGTGTGAAGGACCCTGCCCCCACAACACACTCTCCTCACACACACACACACGCACACGCACACACACACGCACACGCACACACACACACACACACACACACACACACACACACACACACACAC
>CAIGQZ010031355.1:14648-37287 GCA_903798205.1 Danio tinwini | reverse complement strand
ATTTAACGCATTTATCGCAGTTGCAGTTTTTTTTTTATTTCCTGTTGTGGTTGACGTGTGTTCAGGGCCGGCGTGCCCATAGAGGCGACCTCCTCACTTTCATTTGCGACACCCACCCCCTCCCTCCCGGTCCTCACTTTTATCCGCAAACCGGTAAGTTTCTATTTCACTTTAGGTTTGAGGGCGGCGTGATCACTGTTTGCCTACAGCGCCAGTTCAGCTTGCTCCGGCCCTGTGTGTGTTTAATGTGCAAAGAAATATGGATAAAGGAGAATATGGATCCATGTAAATGTACTCAGTGAAAGCGCCAGATGATGTTGCAAGCTGTCAAAGACAGCCCATTCCTCTCTAAGTTGACTCCAAGCGCCCTCAAATGTATCATTAAGTTTGACATGTTTTCACACTACACGCAACTTTTGTAAAGCGTCTGCTTCACGTTGATGTGTCAGAATCCTTGATTGAGAAATAAAGCCATACTTTAGAACGCTTAGTTTAAACAAATTTGATTCGATCGTGCGTGTTGATCTGAAGGGAGTGCGCTGTTCTCTCTCTCTCTCTACCTCTCTCTCTCTCTCTGTGTGTGTGTGTGTGTGTGTGTGTGTGTGTTGTCCCCGATAATGTCAATAGACTGGTCTGTCTTAGCAACTGGTTAAATCGTCACCTTAGAATTATAAGGTTCTGTCTGACATTTTTGTCAAAATTGAGTTATTGACATTCTTATTAAATGACAACTTATTTACATTATGGGATGTTTTTTATAAGTTGTTTACATTTTAAGACCTTTTATAAAAACAAAAACAAATGTTACACACATGCTGTTTGCTATGGAATGCAAAAACTTTGAAGCTCAATATCTCAAAATCATTCAGAACGCAGACAGAACCTTATAATTCCAAGGTGATGAAATGTTAAGGAGGACAAAGCTAAATTGTTTCTACTTTATAATTAATGTTCTCAACTCGCAATACAACTTTACAATCAATACAATTGTTTGTATTCAATACTTTATTATAATAATTTATAAATTTCTATATTTGCAATGCCTGTATTTTGGATTTTTTTTTTTGTGATTAATCATGATTAATCACACAAAAAAGTGTGATAAATTAGTAATATTTAATCCATTGACAGCCCTTATATATATATATATATATATATATATAATTTAGGTTTTAATTTATTTTATATTTTATTATTATTTTTATGGCAAAAGATTGTGTTCTATGGAGATATTTTGTAAATGTACTGTAAATATATCAAACATCTATTTTAATTGTTAATACCCACATAACTTTAAGACATTTTAGAGATTCAGACTCAAATCCTCAGATATAAAATATTCATATAAATGTTCTTGACCAAATATGGTCATATCCTAAAAACCTATAAAACTATGAAACACTTATTTATTCAGCTTTCAGATGTTGTAAAAATCTCAATTTGCTCAATATCAACTCTCATGATTGCTTTAGTGGTTTACGATCACACATATAGAACAAAACTACATTACATTTAGAAACATGTTAACTCCAAAATTGGCTAGCAAATATCTCAAATGATCTATTTTGATGCAACAAACATCCAAATATATATTTATTGTACAGGGTGGGCCATTTATATGGATACACCTTTAAAAAATGTGAATGGTTGGTGATATTAACGTCCTGTTTGTGGCACATTAGCAATGTGAGGGGGCAAACTTTTGAAGATGGGTGGTGACCATGGTGGCCATTTTAAAGTCGGACATCTTGGATCCAACTTTTGTTTTTTTAATAGAAAGAGGGTCATGGTGTGAAGATACAAGATGTGCAGCACCTGAAACTACGGATACTGGAAGCCTGTGCTGGCATTTCTCCTGCAGTGTTGCTATCAGTGTGTGAAGAGTGGGAGAAGAGTGTTGCAATGACAATTCAACACAATGGGCAGCACATTGAACACATTTTGTAAGTGGTCAGAACGTTTAAATAACTCATGAAAGAATAAAGTTACGTTAAAACCAAGCAAACCATTGTTTTTCTTGTGAAATTTCCAATAAGTTTGATGCGTCACATGACCCTCTTCCTGTTAAAAAACAAAAGTTGGATTCAAGATGGCCGACTTCAAAACGGCCACCATGGTCACCACCCATCTTTAAAAGTTTGCCCCCTCACATATGTGCCACAAACAGGACATAAATATCACCAACCATTCCCATTTTATTAAGGTGTATCCATATAATAGGCCCACCCTGTACAATTGTCTAGGGTTTTCTTGTAAAATGTGCACCAATAACCTTTTTTTAAAGACATTTTTCAATAAAATGTTTTTTTTAAAGTATACAGTTAAAGTCAGAATGATTAACCCCCTTTTCTAAACATAATAGTTTTAATAACTCATTTAACTAATTACTTTTATCTTTGCCATGATGAAAGCACATAATATTTGACTAGATATTATTCAAGAGTCTAGTGTTCAGCTTTAAGTGACATTTAAAGGCTTAACTAGATTAAAGTTAGGGTAATTAGGCAAGTCGTTGTATAACAGTGTTTATTCTGTAGACAATCAAAAACAAATATTGATTAAGAAGGCTTATAATATTGACCTTAAAATTGTTTAAAAAAAATTAAAACTGCTTTTATTCTAGGAGAAATGAAACAAATAAGACTTTCTCCAGAACAAAAAAAATATTACAGGAAATACTGTAAAAATGTCTTTGCTCGTTTAAACATCATTTGAGAAATCTTTTTAAAACTCACAAAAATTCACAGAAGGGCGAATAATTTTGACTTTATTCCCATGCTCTGTTACATTTTATTGAATTATTTGTTTTTTGTATCATAAGCATTTTACAACAGACCTGAAGTGAAATAGATAACCGTACAGTAAGTGTTTGTTTGACAGTGGTGTAATGGGGATCTTTTCCTCAGCACTTCATACAGGACAGATTGTCAAAGCAGTGAAATGTTGCTGTCGGGTTCATGCTGGGTTTTTTATTGACTGCAGGCTGAAATGAACACATAAGGGCACTTACTAGGCATCAGAGAGCACTGTGAACATATTGATTCCGGCGGTGCATCAAGTATGTATGGAAAACACCCTCGGTATGGATCACAGATGTCCTCCTTCATCTGCTTTTCATCAGTTTTTTTTTTTTTTTAAATATGCTTAATTTGTATGCATTTGTTTGATACAATACAACAAAATAGTACTTATTATCGCTTACCGTATCAAGTTTCATTTATTGCTGCGATGAAAAGCTGAATTTTCAGCATTATTGCTCTTACTATTGCTTCAGAAATCTGAAATACTCTAATGATCTAATGAATAATGATTTAATGATCATTTCTGATTGTCGTCAGTGTTGAAAACTGTTGCGGTGCTTTGCATTTTCAAGATTATGTCATGAATAGAAAAGTTAGGTGTTAACAGCTGAAGATGAAAATGGTGAAATTAGACAACAACATATACTTACATTGTCATTACGTTGAGACAAATAAAAATAAATAAGACTTTATACATGGTGTGTGTGTGTGTGTGTGTATATATATATATATATATATATATATATATATTCTCAAAGTTGGGTTGTTAGCTGGGTCTATTCTACGCAAGCTATGATGACTTTCACCTTGATATTTTATCGTGGATGTATACCTGTTCGAATTGCACTGTAGGTGGCAAGAACGAGTCTTCGAACCTGTGTGTATTCATGTGCAATTACCACATCAAACGTGGCGTGCTAACATGGATGCAGTGAATCTGATTAACGTTAGCTCCACATCTAACTACCAGGCACCTGTAGAGTTTATGCGTTCCAGTAAAACATATAAATAAAAATGGAGCGAGTGCTTTTTTAAATGAATGACGGTAAATAAAAGTCAAACCAGTGAGCCGTCTGACAAAAAAAGTGCCCGTCTGAATCAATCAGCAGAATGCCCTTCTGGATCTTTCACTTACTTCAAAAACACCACTGACTACGCTTACATGGACATCTGTAATCTAGTTATTTGCCTTAATAGACAATAATATAATTAATTTGTTTATGTGAAGTGCTTTCATGTAAGAGTTTCCTGTAATTTTGGGTGACTTTAACTGCAGTTCGTCAGTTTAACATTCACTCATGAACATTTCATTCATGCCCCCATGACAAACTGGGGTATTAGACGCAAATAAGGAGAAAGGACTGGTGAGAGTGTTATGGAATTTAATAACGCACGCTCGAGCTTATGTAGGCCTACAGTTCAAAATTCATGTTTAACTGAATAAACAGTTAGTGAACACAAGTACATCTTATTGAGCATCATTTATTTTCATCATCAATTATCACAGTAAAACAGTTTCTCAAGCAGTTTTTGATGCATTTTGGAAACAGGAGATGAGCCCCTGGTCTAATGCGCCCCCTGGCTTAAGAAACCCGTTCTTAAAGACTTACTTTTAGTCATTATTTGGGTAGCACACATGTTCTGAATGCCTTTGGCAGAATTAAAATGAATTCTATTTTAATCTAGATTAATTCCAGGATTACAGTGAGATTAATCTAGATAAAAAAAATAATCTATGCCCATATATATATATATATATATATTACACTGTAAAAAAATAAATAATGACACAGAACAACAATATTTTTTTATACAAATATAAACTTAATTTAAGAAGTGAATCGGGTTTTTGCTACATTTTTGTAGTCTAACTTTATATTTTTAGTCAGTTTGATATAAGTTGAGATAGCTAGAAAAGCTAATTAAAACTGATGCAACTAAATAAATTTAAGGCAGCAGGATTTATTTTTCAGTGTGTGCCACAGTATTTTATCAAAACATCACCTGAATGAATGTAGTTTAAGGATGTGTAGCATCTATAATTAGCCTTAGAGCAAGTGTGCAGCATGTCCTCATTTGTGTGTATGTGTGTGTCCTTGAGTGTGTTTTCAGGGGTCTTTGTGAGTGTTGGGCTCAAAAGGGGGTCGTGGGCAATTAAAGCACACACGCGGTGCTGCTAGACCCTCACACACATATATTTTCTCTCTCACACACACACACACTGCTCATGCACCTCCCTCCTGTTTAAGTGATCTTTATTGTGTGCAGAGTAAACAGAGCGCGAGGGAAGCGTGTTGAGCTCAGAGCTGGAGCTGCACACACACACACACACACACTCATATATCAGAGAGAGAGAGATATCGGTTAAATGTGGAAATCCTCCATGATGAACTCTGCGTGTGTGCTGCTGTCCGGCTCTGGGATGTTGCCAGCGCCGTCCGCATTCCTCTATTTAGCTGAGGTAAGATCTGCGCTTTCTCTGTGTGCGCGTGTGTGTGTTTGTGTTAATGAACCTGCATTTGTCATTCTGACCTCTGACCTGTCTAGGGTCAGCGCTTGGCTTTTATTGCACTTTTATATGCGTTTACAGCATTTGCTTTAGACTGGAGGGCTGATTTGATTGTCGTGTGGTTTTATACTTCATATTAAGCGCATTGGTAAAGCTTACGGGGGCAAAAGGTTTTGTCAAAGTATTTTTTAAACATTTAGTGTGTGTGTTTTTTTACTTTTTAACATTTTTCACAGAACAACATATTGCATTAACTTTTTTTTTTAAATGTGCAGTTCTTTGGGTTTATTGTTGTCATTTTGCAATCTGAGATATACTGAGGGTGTTTGGTTTAGTAAATTGTGAACATTAAGTTTTTGTTTTTTTTTAATAATTAGATTTTCACAGCTGTGTGTGTGTGTGTGTGTGTGTGTGTGTGTGTGTGTGTGTGCGTGTGTTTGTATGGCTATCTTAGTGAGGACAGGCGTGGGTTTTTAACCTTTGGAGTGAGGACCTTTTTGCAAAGTGAGGACCTTTAGCCCGGTCCTCACTTTGTTTTCACTGTAATGGCCTCTAGAGGGTGTAAATAGGCTTCTCTCAAGGTTTCAGAGAGGTCCTCAGATTGATGCCAAATTGAGAAAATAAGTGTGTGTATGTCCCCCTGAATACACACACCATTTGCTCTCTATTGCCCCTAATGTTTTTCTCAGGTACAGCACCATGATCTTATTTTGCTCTCTAGCGCCCCTAAAGTGTTTCTTGGGTACTGCACAATGAGTTTTTGCTCTCTAGCGCCCCTTTGTTTTTCATATGTACTGCACCATGCATTATCTATGTGATATCTCAGAAATGGCTTAAAGGAATTAGCTCACATTTGCCACACATAAACACAAAAATACATTGATTAGATTTTTGGTGGTCAAAAGTCAAGATCACACTCACCTGCAAGGCATTAATCTGGGTTTTGATCTGATGGAACAAAAATACTATGTGGACAACAAATTAAGAATTGATTTGCTAATTACAAATATGACAGGTAGTGTATTTCTTAATTAATTGTAATTTTTTTCATGAATTTATAATTAAATACCACATATTACAGCTCAATGTTTAACAACTTTTAACAAAACTTAATTGGATAGTATATCACAAAGGCTTATATAATAAATTTAACATCTAGATTTGTCATGAACAATTCCATATGCATTTACTTTTCATAAGAGTACAGATACACAGATGAAGTATTAGTCATTTTAATGTTAACTTAATACAATGTTTGCTGATTTATCTTGAGTGTACAGAAGAATATAATGTTGAGGTCTGGCACAGACAGTGTTTAGCTTAAAATGCTACAGACTATTTTCTTATTGTATTAACTATTTAACTCACATTATTCACTAGTAATTGTGTCTATCTGTCACATACAGTCACATTATTCACTATCATGTTATCATATTAATAGTTCTGGAATGTATAGACTAAAGAGGACACAATCACTTTAGGGAACATGAATGATAGTATTAGTTATTTTAATATTTTATTCAGCAATTATAAGCCTAATTTTATCAGAATGGTGTTTTCTTAATCTCTTCTGTCACGTTTAACACTGGCAAACGCATCCCAAACAGTTTTATGCCTTAGACAACAAATAATATAATCCAAACAGTCCTCAGCATGAGCATCAATATGAAGCTGGTGGACACAGTTTTCCTAACTTTCTTTGTTAATTTTCCTTCAGATGCAAAAACGTGAAAATATGAACTTTTAAATATGTTCTGTGCAACGCACCTGTGATGTGACTATCGCGCATGCGCACAGCACGATGTCACTGCTGAAAGCTACACAAATCAACCACACAGCTGACATTTAGAAACCTAAAGTATAAAAACGTTACACATGGCTAAATAAACTAATGATGATCACAGTTTTGTGACATCTGAAACTTTTGCTTTTGGCTGCATACAGTGAGCGCGCACGGGCTCAAGCCCCGCCCCTCACACTAGTCCCATAAAGCGGCCTTAAAGATTCGCTCTTTTACTGTACATACAGATCACAAACAAATGGCAGTCCAGCGTTAAAACCTAAAGGCAACACTCATGTACAATATATTAAAATCTTAGTAACTTACAGTAGGCTGCAGGCCGTCAGTCGCGAGCGCAGTCCTGCCGATCCGACTCTCGAGCGCGGTGATTCGGTCTGAGAGATTAATTTGAGTCAATGACCTGGTCTGGGCGCTTCAAACGAGTCAATGGTTCGGTCTGGGTCTGGTCTGGGCGCTTAGTTAGAGTCAATGACTCGATCTGAGCACTTCACTAGAATCAATGATTCGGCTTGACCGCTTCATTAGAGTTGGCGACTCGGTCAGAGCGATTCACTAGAATCAATGACTCGGTCTGACCCCACAATATCACATTGATTCACTCATCAATCCCTCATTAAAGAGCCGATACAGCAAATGATTGAAAAGACTCAGTTTGTTCACGAATCAAAAACCGCTTTGGTGTCTAAGCACGTGGTGTTTTCTATATTAAAATAATGAGGATATCTGTTTATGAAACAAAGGGTAGTCTTGATATTAAAATCTCAGAATGAAGTTCAAATTTATAAAAATCCTTTCAAATATTTTTAAAGGATATTTTAAAATAAATGTTTTAATATTTTAAGAAACACATTTTCATTATTGTCCACAAAATTGGTTGTTCTAGTTTTAATTTGTTTTAATATGCTACATGCTAACATGCTCATACATGCTGACACCACACTGCTAAATTATTAGATGACCTGGTGATTAGAATTATTTTATTTATTTATTTATTTATGAATAATATTTTGAGCAGATATGTAAATGTTGATGCCGATGTGCTGGTCTGCCGATGTGCTGGTTTATTCACATAGGGAATGTATAGATTTGCCCGAGCTCAAACCTTCATAGGCACAATGCTGCCAAAGCATGCTCATCAGGATACAGACATGGACTGACAACACCCTGATTCTGTTATTACCCTGACACATCTACTCACACTTAAGTTTACACATAACCTGTAGGCTGTTTACATGTTTGTAGAAAGATCTTAAAAGTCTTAAACTTCAAATGGTGTTAGTCTTTGGTGCCCCAAGTATTATTAAGCAAGTATTAATGGACAATTCCTATAGAATATGAAAGGCTAACATTATGTTCTGCCTTTACCTCACTGTTGTGTGAATTTAGCTGCTTCCTGCTGTAGGTACATGTCCAATCAAATAATTAAGATTGGATTCTGTCAATAATAAGCACTTACCTAAATAAATGTCATTCCTGTAAACAAACCTTCATATTGATCTGAATTGTGTAAAAACACCTGTAGATTGTTTAACAGATGTGTTCCACTGCTTTAGCCTTCATAGAGTCAACTGTGGAAGAGTTTTAAACAGAAATTGGCCAAATATTTACATATTTACTGCTGGTCTGTTTCCAGAGCATTATCGGTTCTGGAGACATTCTTCTCTGGCCTTTTATATTAGGTAAAAGTTAGCATAATCTGTGCTGACATTGAGATGGCACCTTCAGATGGGGAAAAAGCACGGAAAAGCTATAATTTACTAATAATAATTTACCCCACATCTCCATCTAAAGATATTCCCATCCAAACAGAGATTATGTAGGGTGACCAGAAGTCTTCTTTTTTCCAAACATGTCCTCTTTTTGGGATTTTTTTTATTAATATCTGAAAATGTCCAGAATTCTGTTTTAGTTTTCAACAGTCATCAATAATTAATAGGTTGTAGAAGACACTTATAGAAATGTTTGCTACATCTTGTTGCAGGCCAGACCAGTCAGTCATGTACTTATAGACATTAGCCAGTGATTATCAATCCCTCAGCACTAATACTTCAGCAGAGAGAGAGAGAGAGAGAGTTGCAGCTTACCTGCAGTGCTTTTACTCTACCCTATTAAAAAAGAAAACTTGTGATGTAAAAAGTGTTAAAGGCTCAAAAAATAATTGTTTTTTTAATATTCTATTGTTGTCCAAAAGTCTATGTAAAGGATGTGATTACTTCATAGATTTTAAGTTCAGTAACTCAGTTACATGAATGCAGTGCTCAAAGTATTTACAGCCTACAGAGATCATGTTTGTCATAGTAGTATTTGTATAGTGTTGAGATAAATCACCTTTATTTCCATAGGGCTTTTTACAGTACAGATTGCTTTAAGGCAGCTTTACAGCAGTAACAGGAAAATGATGCATTGTTTGTGAATTTTGTCATTGTTCAGCAATAAGCTGATTCAATTCAACTGTAAAAATATGTCAGGTATCAATTTTTACTTATTTACTTAGAAACCATCATGTAATAGAGCAGTGAAGTGTGATCAATAATTTAATAAGTGTCTCAAGCAACGTCATTTATCATTTAGTGTAATAAGTTGTGTAATAGTGTCTATACCAGACATGAAGTTTTCATAAAGTCTGTCAGACTCCTGCAGAGTGAAAACAGTGCTCAGCACGCCCCATACAGTGAACCTGCTTTTCCATCTTTAAGGGTGCACTCACACTTTGCTATTCAAACCATGCCTGGGCACTTTCCTGGTTCGTTTGAGAAATGTGAGTGCTCTGAATCTGGCTCAGAGACGGTTCAGTTGGCTGGCCCTGGCCCGGTTGGAAGAGGTGTGCCAGAGTGCAGTTCACTTGGGCTTTGGCGCGGTATGCTTGTAGTGTGAGTGCAAAGTGTGCCTGAGCCCGAAACTGAAGACAAGACGTGACTTTTAATTTACTAATTATTCGTGCTGTTCAATGAACGCAAACTGTCGTAGTTTATTAAAGACACAAACCCCTCACTGCACCACAGCTGCAGCTTTAGCAAACCTCCTAATTCCTGCAGCACGAGGACTTTATGATTGTTTATGAGCATCAAAAGTGTCTGATCTGTTCGGCGAAATATTAGA
The DNA here is from genome assembly GCA_903798205.1 of Danio tinwini. Taxonomy (NCBI): domain Eukaryota; kingdom Metazoa; phylum Chordata; class Actinopteri; order Cypriniformes; family Danionidae; genus Danio; species Danio tinwini. Next base: position 27,077 of record CAIGQZ010031355.1, on the reverse strand, counting down.
CTGCGTGTCACAAACCACTGAAACGATATAAAGAAATGTCCACTGTGCTGAACGAGAACGCTTCTTAAACTGAACAGTGCATCATTGATGATGTAAGCGTGCACAGGCCCGAATGCAATGTGAATGCGGGTTGTTGGGGGAGATGGGAGGGGGGACAAGCGTGCTTCAGCATAGTTCAAGGGAGCTGTACATAGTGTGAGTACACCCTTAGGCCGTACTCACACTATGTACAGTTGCCTTGAACCGGGCCGAAGCACGATTGTGCCCCCTCCCCTCTCCCCCGACGGCCCGCACTCACATTACATTCGGGCCTGGGCGCTCTTCCGTCATGGATGATGCTCTGTTCAGTAAGCGCTCTCGCTCAGCACAGTGGACATGTCTTTAGTTATATGGTTTAAGTGGTTTGATATGCGGTGACACAGTCTAATATTTCACTGAACAGATCAGACACTGTTGACGCTCATAAACAATCATAAAGTCCTCGTGCTGCAGGAATTAGGAGGTTTGCTGAAGGTGCAGCTGACGTGCAGTGAGGGATTTGAGTCTTCAATCAACGTCGATCGTTTGCATTCATTGAACAGTATGAATGATTAATTAATCCATTAATCATTAATTTACGAGGACTTTAGATGGGTAATTTAAGCGCAGATGGGTCATTTAAGGCATATCACAGCCTCATTTCTTGCTTTCAGTTTCGGGCTTAGGCATGCTTGCACTCACACTGTTCACCCAAGTGAACCGCGCTCAGGCCCACCTGTTCCAACCGGGCCAGGGCCGGCCAAGTGAACCGTTCGGATAGCATAGTGTGAGTAAGCCCTTAGTCTCTCACATGACCTGTAGCTGGACATTAGCATTCTCTGTGGCCATACACAGTAGCAGAACAGAGTCCATGACTATTTTAAAGCCAGTCCACAGAACAGGAACTTTCTCCAGGATCTAGTGACTTTAACTGGTACTCAATGTGTTTCCACAACAGAAATCTAGATCTAAAAGTTCAGTGTAAAACGGTGGCCTTCAGAAAGTCATTATTACTCCTGAAATAGTACCCTTTTAAAGATCAGAAATTTCTGAGTATGGGACTTTGGCATTAACCATGGCAAAACACAATGTATCTAATAGTATTTGCATATCTAAAACACTAAAAATGAGCAGAAATAACATGGTACAATCCTGTAACATTTTTCACAACTTTGGTTTTGGTTTGTATTAATTTCTTACAAATCATCCTCTTTCGGCTTGACGACACAAGTTCATAACAGCTAGCTCATGGTCACTGTCAGCAATAAATAATAATTTAGCTGGGTTTATATACACCTGCAGCCCATGTTGTGACCTACCTGTACTTCTATTTGTTAGTTTGTTTTTAATTTGAAGAAAACTACAATAAGTACAAATGTGGTATTTATATAACATACATTATTGAAAGTATAGCAATTTAATTAAAAAAAATAATTAAAATAATTAAAATAGGATTGGATACATTTATGCTTACAAAAGATTAATCCAGTATTTATCCACATTGTATTAATAATTTTAAAGCTTCACCAATAATCTATGTAGTGTGCTCATGAATTTGCCTTTAACTACAGTTTTAATATTATTAATATTATTGTAAACAAGCACATACAGTATTATTTTAAACACTGGAGAATATGGTCATGATAGTTAGGCCCGTCCAGCATTGCTAAAGCCTTAATTGGCAGCCACGCCCGCCCCTCCCCCACCCGCACCCCACAGACACCTGACGATGAAAAGTTTAGCAGCAGCACGAGCAGAAATGGAGCGACTGAGAAGGAGGATTGAGCGCTTGCGAGCACATCACTCAAAGTGTGAGGCTGCTGCTGCACAACAGGTGAGATTTTTACCTTATTTCTCATTTAATTTGTTTTATTTATTTATTTATTGGTCATAATTGTCACTTCGCTCGGTGTATTTAGAGCACAGGCACGATTTTACGACTGAAGGCCTTCAGCCTAGCGTGCACATTAATTTGACATCAAATGTTAGTTATTAAGATGCTGTAACGTCATTTTAAAAACATTTATAAGGAAATTTCTTTCAGTGATAATTAAGTGGAAATTTCATACTGAAATTGGTTAACAGTAGGCCAATATGTTTATCGTTTGAGTTTTATCAGCTAAATGTCAATTTTATCAGTTTTATTTGTACATGTGAACTGTTTTTAGACATTTTTAGACGTTTTTAATCATTTCTATATCAGTATGCAGTGAAAATGCTGTAACTTCTGTAAGTGATTTCGGGATGGGGGATGGGCGCGATTCAATCAAGCAGAGCAGCAGATTCACAAAGTGAACTTCACATGGCAGGAGTGGGGGAGGGGGAGAGGGAATCTGGAGGAGCTTTTTTTCTGCTATTTGTAATAAAAAAATCTGAACACCTAAACTTTTGTCAAAGTAGTACTGTACAGCCTAATTGTTAATAGTTACTTGTGACTTAAATGGCTTTGTTTATACTAATAAATATTTTTTAATCTTTGGTGTGCAGATCGTGGAAGTGAAGTCAGCACAGGTATGTGTCTTTACAAATTTTTTATTTATCTTCAGTAACATTTTTCAAATTAAACACACAATGTGATAGCTACAGCGGCCGAGAGAGCTTAAAGGTTTAAGAAACCCTGGGATTTAGAAATTTTAAAATATAACATATTTGTGTGTGTTGAGCATCAGTTCAGACAGCATTAGCTCCTGTCAGCTTTAATTGTGGGGAAAACCAGATAATTTTGAGCTTTTGTCAGCTAATTTCTTTCGGGTTAAAAATAATTTTTGGAGCGGGACCAAAATCGATGAGTTTTCTTATCCTATGAGAAGACCCTGCTACTTAATTATTCATGAGAGCACATGCTTTCCGAAGGCAAAGCAGACCTGCCAAGCTGGGAGATAGTGATGTGTTACTGTTATTACTTAATTACTGGTTTCCTATCCGATCTGATACCAAGTAAAATGAAGGCGAGTATCGGCGATATCGATCTGATACTGCCCAAAAATGACTGTTTGGGAAATTAAAGTAACAAGTAGTGTACTTAAAAGTGTCACTTTATACTGAATATGAGACATATTACGGGTTATTCTTGTTTATCATTTATTAATGAAGAATTATCATACAAAAAAGCCAACTTACATATTTATTAACAGCATCTGAGCATGTATATCTTAAAACGCCTGCCTGAACATCTTAACACAAAAAACATTTAAACTTCTACGTTTAGTGACAAGTTAATCTGGTTCCCCCTGAAAGTGTTTTTAACCTTTTTTCATTGTTTTATCATTGTCACAAAAATCCTAAGGCCCCAAAATACAGCCACATCGCCACATTTTGTCCCTCTGTACCTGAATAGTGCCTGCCTGCTGCACCTGAGGACTCTGAAAGCGATGTCTGTCTCGCCCTAGCAGCACCTGTGCCTCTCCTTTCCTCCTTTTCTGATCGCCTAGTCATGACGTTGTCATATTCTGTCTTGTGATTTATATGTAGATGTTTGATTAGGTTTGTGGTTTCCTCCAGGTGCTCTGGTTTCCCCCACAGTCCAAACACATGCAGTACAGGTGAATTGGGTTGGCTAAATTGTCAGTAGTGTTTGAGTGTGTGTGGATGTTTCCCAGAGATGGGTTGCGGCTGGAAGGGCATCCGCTGCGTAAAATCCTGCTGGATAAGTTGGCGGTTCATTCCGCTGTGGCAACCCCAGAATAAAGGGATTAAGCCAAAAAGAAAATGAATGAATGAATAACTTCGCTTGCGGTTACCCATATCCAATGACAGCGTGACTAAACAACATGTGCCAGCGGACTGAGTGGCTAGCTACTGTAGCATGCTCTGCAGTTGTACAGTGCCATATTACACACATGACTTGGCAGGCGGAAGAACAAGTAGTTCCGACAAAGTTGGCATTATTCAGATAATCTAGGGTAATTGTGGTTACTTTGCGCTGTATTTCTATTTCCAATAAAATCCAAATTATTAAAATATCGATATTTTGATAAGATAATCGATTCTAAAACATACAAAGCTGGTATCAGAGATATTAATATTTTAGTATCGATCCGCACATCACTACTATCAGACCCAATGACTAGGTGAGACTGCGTCTGCACGGCACGAGTTGTATTTGTTTGTTCCCTGCGATGCTCTCTGGGCCGAAACAGCAAAGCTGTTGGTTTGCAGCAAGCATTTTTGTCGGGAGAGCTGTACGAGAATTAGAGAATGACAGACTTTGTCTTTTATCAGTTGAGTTCATTACAGTCTATGGTTCGTTATTCAGACACATGGCCTATATCCGTGCTGCTGCTGTTCGCACATGTTTAAAATCCTCCAGATCACCAGTGGGGTTGGGCCGATAGACGATGCCATTGTCCATCGCCGATGGCCGATAAACTTCGTGATGCTGAGCCAGCATCGCGATCCATCGCCCCGCTCCACATGTATATTGATATATAACTTATTATTTGCATGTCATCTTAATAGCAGTAACGGTCTTTTCATGAGCTGTTATTGTTTACTTATAGCTGCCGCTTGCACGGCTGACAGCATGGTGAGGATTAAATGAAGGATTATACAGCACATCTCACGCTTAAAATGTGTAGATTTAGTGGCAAATGCTGTTACCTGCAAACCCTGTCCCACAGACTTTACAGTAAATGGCTTTAGTTTTTTCATAGCGGACTTGAAGCCACTGGAAGTCTTTTATCCACTCTTGGAAAAGTGTAAATGGTGGATTAACATTCAGCACATGATCACTAATCAGATGTGTCATTATTAGTGACTTTTGGTGCTTTCTAAAACTAAATCTGTCAGTGTTGTTTTCATTTTCTCATCTTTAGCGCTTCACATTTCCGCGGTTGTAGCTCCTGTCACCTGAAGGCAGAAGGCGTTGACTGAGTGATTGACAGCTGATATAAACCAATCCATTCGTGTTCAGTTCTAGCGCAGTGGGCGTATAAGAAGAGCACAAAGGCGGGGCAAGCATTGCGGGCTCTTTTTACTTGAGCAAGTTCACATAACAACTGTTTTAATCTGTTCCTGAGCGCTGCGTTTGGCGTCTTTAGGTGCAAAGATGCATTCTGCATAAATGTCTCCTAAGTCCGCGCACATGGTTAGGATTTTGCCGTGAAAACAGGTCGCACGGTAACAGTTTATTCACTTGCACAAATGCTTTCAAATATATATTTTAGGTTGCATAAAATTTCGAGCGCATATGCCAAAACGGTCGAGCCCTAGCATCTTTACTTGTTATTATTTCCTTATAATAATACTAAAATAAGGAAGTTATCATTAATCACAATACAAATTACAGTGAACTCCAAAGGAACTCTCATCTCCTCCACCAGCTGTGGGGAAAAGGCCATTATATAAGGACACAAATCACTCTGCCAGAGTCCCGCGGGAAAAAAGTGATTGGCAGGTGGTAATTTGAGAGTAACTTTATTTATGGTTTGGTTATGTGTAAAGCAAAGACCATGTGGGTCAGGTAGTGAAAACGATAGGCTACAATTATTAAATTCGTTATGAATTAATTGATATTTAACAACAACCATCCCCGCCTACGACGACGATGTCATCGTCCATCGCCGATGTTCACATTAGACATTGTACGATGCCAAATTGGTCAACATCGCCCAACCCTAATTACCAGCAGGGCTAATGGTTGGAATAGACAGGGCAAGATATTTGCTGCACTGCTATACACTGTTTCTGATTGAGGAGTAGAGAAGAAGTCCTCATTTATAGCGTTTATATAAACACAAATCTTTATGATGATAGAACAAATTGTGGTTACGTGTATATGAAATTACGAATAACAAATATAGCAGGGCATTAAGTACAAAAGCATTTGTAACTTGTTCATAATGAGAAACTGCTTTTCTGATGTGCGCAAGTGACACAATGATGATCTGAAGATTGAACGGGTAGTTTTGAGAATTTTAATTCTGATTTGAGAAATGGACCAAAGTGACTGAGGAAAACTGTAACAGAATTAACGTTTATTCATTAAATAAAATAACCACCACACATGAAAAAAAAACACTGAAATAGCGGGTTATATATGAGAGCTACTCTTTGAAGAGAATAAAACAGCTTTAGCCTAATGCAAAAAAAGTTTGCAGGCAAATATGATAAGTATTTATTTTATATATTTATATAAATCAATATATTTTGGAAAAAATTCAGTGTAAAAAGTAAGACATTTATAAAGACATACAGGCATACAGAATTAGTGTATGAACATGAATGGCAGCTGTTGTTTTTGATCTAACAGGTGCAAAACTACATGATGAACACTGTGAGTTTGTGTCAGGATGATGATACATGGGCCGACTTTTGGAGCAGTGTTGTTAGGCTATATTGCAGGGTTCGATGTTGCTTGGCAATTTTCATTTCAAAATTCGCAACAAACATTTTACATAAAAATTTTAAATTTAGGTTAGTTTTTATTAATGTACCAATAGGATGTGAGGTCTAGTTACTCTCACTCACTATCCCTAAACTTACCAGTTATTCCCCCAGTTATTCCAGCATGTGTTTTACACATTGGATACTCTTGTAGCTGCAACCCAGTACTGGGACACACCCATAGACACTCACATTCACACACACACTTATCTTATACACTACTGCCAATTTAGTTACCTATTACTCACCTATACCACATGTCTTGGGACTGTGGTTGAAACGTGTACTTTTCACTTTTGTACATTTTTGAGGCTGTACTACTTTACTTTTACTTAAGTACAAAAGAGTAGTCAGTACTTCTACTTTTACCAGAGTCCTTTGAACATGCGTATCTGAACTTCTACTTAAGGATGTGTACTTTTGCCATCTCTGGTCACAACACAAACAACTGAAGAAACGCGCTGCAAATTGGTCACAACACTTGCAAATATCCACGTAACACAACAGAAATGTTTCTAGGAGGCCCAAAAACATGACGGACCCTGCTGAGATATGGATGTGTTATTATGTTGTGACTGTAAATGAAAAATAACTCCCCTTTTAAAGACCACCAATCACTTCACTTAGCAACTGTCTTCTGTTGTTTGTGTTGTGAGAGTTTGTAACGTGTGCTGTCAAATTGATGAAGATCATTTCTTTATTTGCTGCTGTTTTTTGTTATTGCATGTGCTTTCTTAAATTGTAGCAGGTTAGGCTCTCTCGGCCATCGTAAATAGCACAATACAAATTAATTACAGGATCTGGAATCTTTAAAGGATAAGATTGAGAGAACAGTTAATGATATGAACCTGTGTGATTATTTGTGATAAATCTTTTAGTAAAATAATTATTAAAGCTAGATTACTACATGTCTTTTACTCCAGGCACATTTACATAGGCTACAATAGAGAATATGATACAGATTGTAAAGATAGTCTTAGACAAGTCTTATTTTAATTGGAATACTGTAGTGTTTTTTAAATAACATACCTGCACTTCATTATTATTTTTTTAAGTTCATGTGCCCTTATAATCTTTAATTAAAAAATTTAAACCTTCCTCTTAGAAACATCAATAAAACAATCTGCCTCCATTTTGTTAGCAATACTTCCCTGACTTTTATCGCTTCACACCCCATGTGCAAGCAGAGCTGAAGCAGTGTGTGCGCAGTGCGTATGAAGAGCTGAAGCAGCGTGCAGGCATTTGCCTTTCACACTGGTGATGAGCGGCTGCTGCACAGATCAATCGGTCTATCTAGCGACTGCCTAGCAACACCCTAGCAATGCCTTAGCAACTAGTCAGAACACCTTTGCAACCACCAAGCAACACTTTACCAACCACTCAGAACATCCTAGCATCGCCTTGGCAAATACTCAGAACACCCTGACAGCACCTTAGCAACCACTCAGAACACCCTAGCAAGAAACATGCCAATTAATTCTAGAAACATGCTAACATATATGTAGTTATCTATCTATGCCAATTGTTTCATACTTCTGAAAAACTACTCCAATTATTTCAACTTTAAAATAACTTCAAACTTTCAGGCTAAGATTTCTCAAGCCATCATAAAGTTTGTCTACAAACTTTACTTTTCTAGTTTTAATAATACATTAGTAAGTTTTGATGTTTATAGGAACTAAGATTAATAAATGCTTTAGAAGTGTTGTAGAAGTGCATTTTTATTTTAAGTAGTCAGCCTAATGAACCTTATTGCTAAGTGTTGCAGCTACTGTTGAACTTTAATATTAGAAACTCAAATAACATCTATAAATCATGGTAAAGTGTCTTTTGAATGACCTTATGATAATTGTGCATTTTACTTATAGTCAGATGATATTCATCTGTCGAATCAAGATGGATCAGAAGTCGTGGAGTCCCCTGAAGACATATCCAGTTGCTGTGATTCAGATCCCGACTATAACCCCAGTAAGAATTCAGGCAGTGGAGAAGAATTTTCAAGCCCTGAAAAAGAAATAGCCTATCTGTCCAGTGAGAGTGAAGGTGAAGATTTAAATTCGAGTGTAAATGAAGACGAACAACAAGATGGTAAGGGCACCTTTGATGAAAAAATGAACACCCGAAATTATAGTAAAAGATGCGTCAAAACCCCCAAAAAAATCTACTTTAACGGTAAAAACTACAACAAAAAGAGAAGGACTTAAAAGGGCTTGGGACAAAAAACATTATTGTCTTTACTGCAGAAAACCACAATCAAAGATTTCCAGACACTTGGAAAGAAAGCATATTGACAATACAGATGTGGCACATGCCTTTAATTTTCCATTAGGGTCCAAAGAAAGAAAACTTCTTTTAGAACAACTAAGAAACAAAGGAGACTTCAAACACAATTCGGAAGTTTTAGTAAAAGGATCAGGAGAAATTATAACCTGGAAACAGCCCTCAGTTGATGCCTCTGTCAAGGACTACTTACCGTGTTCTTTCTGTTTCGGTATGTTCAGCAAGAAGGATCTATGGAGACATCAGTCTTCATGTAAAATAAAAAAATCCAGTTCAAAGGATCAAGCTGACGAAAAAAAGCGCACACGAGGAAGAGTGCAATCTCAAGCTGCATGTCTTCTCCCAACTGCAGCGTCCTCTGATGGGTGTCAGAAAATAGTAAACGGAATGAGACAGGATAATGTGGCATTTTGCATCAGAAAGGATTCCTTAATTTGCAAATATGGAGAATCGCTGTATGGAAAACATGGTCGTGTCAAGTCACGACACCAGTATATAGCTCAGCGAATGAGAGAGCTAGGTCGATTCGTACTGGTGGCCCAAGAAATGGACAAGACTGTCAAAGGGCTTGAGGATTTGTGTGCACCTGCAAGGTATCAGTTTGTGGTAAATGTTGCCAAGAAACTTACCAAATTTAGTCCAGGCAAGAATGAATATGGAAAGCCTTCAACTGCTGTAAAAATTGGATTTTGTTTGAAAGGGGCTGTGGAAGTCCTAATTGGACAGGCTCTTATGAACGACGATGATCTGTCAGAGAAGAAGGCAAAAAAATTCTTTGAACTTTTGGAGAAAAATTGGAGGAACAGTGTGTCTATCACTGCTCACCAAACCATTCAAGAAAAAAGATGGAATAAAGAAGATGACATCCCCCTCACAAAAAATGTGATTGCTCTAAGAGACCATCTCAGGTCAGTAGAAGACGAAGCAAGAGCAAAACTGACAAAGCAAATGAATTTGGGAGCATACAAGGCATTAAACGAGTCGGTCCTGGCACAGGTAATCATTTTCAACAAGCGTCGTGAAGGTGAAGCATCACGCTTGACCCTTCAAACCTACAAGAAAGCAAGCACACATACAATCAACGAGGATATCTATAATACGTTATCACCGCTGGAAAAGGAGTTGAGCAAAATACTTACGCGGATAGAAATTCGGGGCAAGAGAGGAAAAAAAGTTCCAGTTTTTTTCACCAGGCGAATGCAGGAGTCAATCAGTTTGTTGGTCCAAAAGAGAGAAGGAGCTGGTGTGCCTCCTGAAAACCCTTACCTATTTGCAAGACCTGGTGTCTTGACAAACATACGTGGATGTGACTGCTTGCGGAAATATGCAAAGGAGAGCAAAATTGAAAACCCGGAACTACTTCGGTCGACTAAATTACGAAAACAGGTCGCCACACTCTGCCAACTGTTGGACCTTACGGAACAAGAGTTGGAACAAGTTGCAAGATTTATGGGGCATGACATCCGTGTTCATCATGACTTTTACAGACAAACTGATAAAAACTTCCAAATTGCCAAAATTAGTAAGCTTCTGTTTGCAATGGAGCAAGGCACTGACGGCCTAAAAGGAAAGAACCTCAATACACTTCGTCCTTCAGTCGGTATGTATGCCCCATGTATGTTTATTGCTAGTGCTATTGTGTGTTGTATCCTACATCAGTCATTAAAAGAACAGACTTAATTTTTTTGGTGCAGTACAATCTCAGATTTACATTTTAGTCAAGGGCTAGGCTTATAAATTGTCTGTGAAACCAGGGAAAAATGTGTTACTTATATGTAGCTCACTTAATTAAAGGTAATTTATGCATGTATGAGTTTTGGAGCAAGATCAAGCACAGGTATTTGATTTTTAATCTTTTATCAATTTGCATGTATCTGAAGCAGTTAGCAAAGAATATGAGGACAGTAAAATTTGAGGATTTTTACTATTTTATTTACAACACCAAATAATTACATTATTTTGTTTTTCAGACAGATGTTCTGATGATGCATCTCTTCAGAAAGCAGCTGATGAATTCAGTGAAGACGAGAACTCTGATGCACTGGGTGAGTTGGTGTTTCTGATGACAGGGTGTCCATGGGGTCTTAAAAAGTATTAAAAGTTGATAAATCAATTATGAGTACATTAAGGCTCTTAAAAGGTATTAAAGTCTTAATCTCATTTTTACGAGGTCATAAATTGTGTTCAAGCGTTGTCCAAAGTGTTTGACTCCAAAAATACATAAATATATTTATTTTCCTCAATTGGTTCGGGTGATGTCATGTAATTTGCGACAAATTTGGGAAGGTAATGTGACGCTCTCCACATGTAGAGAAACCATAAAGCAGGCCAGGGCTATTCAGTTGGTGGCCCGTGGGCCGAACTTGGCCTGCTAGGCAATTTGCTCCTGCGAAAAATGGCCGCTATACTTATGAAGTGACATGCGTCTGTTTAATACAGCATGAGCTGCAGTTGAAGGCTGCGCAGAGGATGAGTCACCTCATGCATTAAGTTACATTAAGCGAGTGAGTGGTGCGGGCAGCCGAAAACATTTGTGTTCTAAAGCTTAAAGGCTTCTCAACGCCGATTCTGTTGCACGGAACGAAACTGCTGCAATCAAATGTTATGCCACCTGTGCGCTAGTTTAAAGTTTCGAGCTTATAGCAACACCAAGGCTGATACGCACGCACACTGGATTAACTATAGCAGCGGGCCGTTCACATATCACGTCTTTTCCATGCGCAATTCGTTATTTCCAATATTAGAATATATGCCAATAATGCCTTCCAGATGCACTGAGTAGAAAACATCTCACACTGTAGTGGGGAGAGTTGTGCGTGGCTTTCAGTGCAATGTAAACAAAAGATATGCTAGACGAATTATTACAAATGATTAAAATGATTATGTATGTATGAACACAAATGATAACAACCTCTCATTTAAATACTTACCTCATATAAAGCTTAAATTTACATTAGACGTGATAACCGTGAAACCATGATTATTCTTCACACTATATAATTGTAGAATATACTAGTAGAAGCCTACTTCAGCAATACTCTGCTTTTGTTGTGCTGTGAAACACAATATTTGAATATGTTTGTAAATCCACATTGTACAATGCAGTGATGTTATGTAGTTTCAAATACAATATATTAACATTTTAATGTAGAAAAAGCCAACGTGGGTGTCTTAAGTAGCTAAAATACAGCATATGGGCTCTTATATGCTGTTGTGTCATCACTTATATTGCAAGTCATATCTCTCCGACCCCTCATTTGGGATGCTTTTCATGAACTGGCCCCCATGACAAACTAATTGAATATCCCTGCCATAGAGCAAAACAGACGGCAAAATGGGATAATGCAAGTTTGCGTACTCCTGGTTGGAGAAAGACGAGTTTAAACAGTGACTGAAACCTGTCGCTGAAAACAACCACGTCATTTATTCCTCAAGGTTTGTTTCTTCCGAGCTTATCTGAGCTGTTGCACGCTTGTGCTCCATTCATTTATTTACTGCAACTGTTCATTAGCAACTCTTTGATAAGTTAAAGGTTTGATACTGATTAGAACTTGAAGTGGTGATGAGGTCTTAAAATAATCCAAGAAGGTCTTTAAAAAGTCTTAAAAAGGTATTGAAATTTCCTTTTGGATTCCTGCATATACCCTGGACGAAGTTCATGAACACTTTAGCGTCTTCATCTTTCACTATCAGTGTCTCTGTACTGAGCGCCCCACAATCCCTGAGCATCACTGTTTGTCCGTTTCA
>CAIGQZ010031346.1:0-25519 GCA_903798205.1 Danio tinwini | reverse complement strand
GCTTGATTTTCTTTCTCTGAAAGCATTTGAGAGTTTCCTTGGCTGTGTTTTGGATCATTGTCTTGCTGAAATGTCCACCCTGGTTTCATCTTCATCATCCTGCTAATGTAGATGTTGGACTGAAGCAGCTGATATTCATTTATACTGAGGAATGGCAGAGGGTTGCTGAAGAACTACTGAGAGATTTCAGCTGCTGTCTGGGCTTTCACTGCCTTTCTACAGCTCCTTTTCTTCATGTGTTCAATTCTTTTTCTCTGCATCACTTCGTTTTATTACACATAACTTATTTTGTAAACTAATTAGTTTTGTTTTCTTTGCATATATGGATTTATTTGGTTATTACCAACATCCAGTAAATTTTTAAGCCTACGGCACCTTTAGAAATATTTTTTCTGAGAAAAATGGTGACATGTTAAATACTTATTTTCTCCATTGTATATAAAAAAATATATAAGAATTGTCTATGTCTTTTTGTCCACATACATTGGGGTATACAATGGCATGTAGAAAAAAAAACTAACCAAAAATAATGTATTACTAGTTTTATTGATGCATATTAGTCAGAGAGTTACAGTATCAAATATAAAGACTCAGTAAAACATCAATTGTTCTAATATATCAGCTGAAAAAATGTATTACTTAACATTAGCCTGTGCCACAGTTCATTCTGACTTAAAACAAGCACACAAAATGTGAAAAAAATCAAGATATACAGTAAAAACAAAACAAAATACAATCCATGTAGGGTCCTCTCTGAGGTAAACATGCAGTACTTGTTGTGTTCACTCAAAAAAATAAATAAAAAAGGCAAGATATCATGTTCATCTGTCATACTGACTGTTATCTGACAAGCAGAGTTTCAGTCCGGAGGTGTTTAACTCAGTGAAAGAAATACACTGATATATTTTTTTAGGGGGGATTTTTAGGCATTGTGTTTAATATTTTATTAATCTTAATCGAAAGGGTGTACAGTCCAAGTGAACTGCGATGCTAATTGAGTCTCTTGAACATGCAGTTCTGTATAGGAGATAAGCAGACAAGGTCAGGATTTTCATTTATTAATACATAAAATTTTCATATGTATACCCATGAACACTTGGGATATGCGTTCAAAATGCTTAATGCTGGGAAAGTTTATTATTATTTTTTTTTCTTTCTGTTTTGAAAAAGAAAAAAAGGGCATAAGTCATAGAAACAACCACACAAGGGTGATTAAGTGAAGTTTTCTAAACAACTTTTGAGAGGATCATGTGCTTATGATTGACCACGGCTGGTCTCGCCTCATCAATCACTAACCACCCAACCAATCAGACGCATTCAAGTGGATATAAATAGTCCGCCTTCCTTACCTTTGTCATCCTTATTTTTTCCGTTTAGTTTTTTTTGTCTCCTTCCACTCTTTCCTAATCCAAAGTTCTAGAGATCTACCTGAGCTCAGATGCCCCTTTTACCCTCCTGTCTAAATGGAGGGAGCCCTGGGCTCTCTTCCGGTACAGCATGCCAAACACACTTGTAAGTGTGAACTCTTGAAACACGCTTGTGGGATAATTGTTTCTATGCAGATTGATATATGGTATGGTATTATTTAGCACAATTCTCTAGATTTTAATGTTAAAAATACAGGCTTTTGAGAATCTCTATTTGACTGATGTGATCTGTTTAAAAATTCCATAACATGGCGTGAAATCTTTAGGTTCCACTTTATATTAAGTGGTCTTTACTATATACGTGCATCAAAAAATGAAGACAATGTACTCAATGTGTTCATAATGTATGCTACTGGTGGGATATGGGTAAGGTTGGGGTCAGTTTTGGTGGTATGAGTAGGATTAAGGGTGGGTTAGGGTGTAAAGGATGGTAAACAGTGTAATTATAAATGCAATTACAGAAATTACAGCTGTAACTACATGCATATATTTAATCAATCATAATATGAAAAAAACATGTATTTAAACGATAAGTATGTTGTAACTGATGATTCATTTCACTGTAAGTACATATTAGTTAAGGCCATGTAATATTAAGTGGGATCAATCTGATCTTAAACATTTAATCTAGTTTCACTAAATCAGTTTAATGTCTTAATGAAAAAGTATTAACATTAACATTTCCCTCCATTACTATGTGGTTTAGTTGGTATTATTTAAACCTACTTGACTTATGACATCAGTACTTGTCCTCGTTCACTGCGCACTTGTCCTCTGTCTGCTTAAAACCGCAAACATTAACACCCACGGTGCCATCCCATTCTCGGTTTCATCCATCAAATGTGTTTTAATATCTTTTTTTTAAATTACAATGCTCCTATCCATCTTATTAACTGAATATTTTGCTGTATTTTCTCCCTCTAATCCTTTCCGTTTATCATTTTTCCAGTTCTGGACCAGCATTCTCCAATACAACCAATGATGATGATTTATTGTTCGGTTTCCTTCTAGAAGTGCTAATTCGTCTGTGTGGTCAGGGCTTGATGTGTTATGATGCAGTTGTTTAAGACGCAACATCAGTTCGGTCTCTAATGCGCTCAAACACCTCCGCACGGCCCTTCCACTGAATGCACAATACCCACAAGAACAACAAGCAGGCCACACAGCAAACAAAAGCTGTCCTCCTCCATTTAAAACCTTCTTTAGTCTATTGTGTTTTCTTCCCGGTTGCTTTTTTTTTGAGAGCTGATAGATTCTCTATGCACAATGGCAGACATTTGAATATAACTCTGCAAAGCACTGTTAAAGAATAAAAAGTCTTTCATTTGCATTGGTGGTTCCTTGAAGAACTTTAACCATATAGGTTGTTGTTGTAAATAAAGTCTGTAAAATGTCCTTCTCAACAATCATGTGTTCCCACATTTTTCTAGCTCTCTTTGTAGTGATCAAAATTAGTAACTAATAGTTTACTTTAGGTATTCATAATATTTCTAAAGTGGTGCTTAAAAATATGCACTTGATTGCACATGCATTTGTTGGAGTTTCCTTTTCAGATGCAATATTTACAGTATGGTATGATATATAGAGTGCTTAAATTAATCATGCAATGTGACTTACAGACTTTCAATAGTATTTTATGGTGTAGGTCTTATGCTAATTTGCTTGGTTTAGTGAAGTTTTTATTTTTAATAGTTTCCCTCTGTTGAATACTGATTGCTATATGTAATAATTATATCTAAAAATGTATCTGATATGAATCAACATGTGCATTTGTGTCTGCCATGCGAGCAGATTGGATTTTCACCTGTCAATGCAAGTAGTACATTATTAAAAACGTGACATGTCAACTAATGTGATCATTAATGATATATGTAACAACAGCTCTGCACGTTTTTTCTTCAATGTTTTGTTGAGCTTTAAAGTTGGTGCAGAAACTAAAATATTTTTTGTTCTTCTTTTTTTATTGATTGTTATAGCGCTTTTACAATGTAGATCATGGCAAAGCTGCTTGACTTAGATGAAAAAAGAGAGTTCAAGCCATGATAATTAACATTGTGGAACATTCCAGCAATTCAGGCAGGCAGGAGAGTAGTGTAGAATGCTGGTGTAGTTCTAGGTTAATTAAAACTGCTTCATTTCAGTTTAGTATCAATGTCACTGTTGAAGTACAGTTCAGTGTAATGCAAATGTGAAATTGTCCATTGCATTCGCTGATTATTAAACCATTTTTACTACCATTTCAGAGTCAGTATGTCTACTTTCGGTTGTTTTGCCATGTACTATGTAAATGCAGAAATTAGATACAGGTCACAAAAAAGATGTTAGTGGCTCATCCAAAAAATCTGATATAGTCAAAATCATAAATGAGCAATTGTCATTTTTTAAGTCCAAACCTACTATTATGATTTATATTTTGAACAAAGGCTACTGAACATCCAAAACACTACACTGCAAAAAAAGCTTTTCTTACTTAGATTTTTTGTCTTGGTTCTAGTCCAAATGTCTACAAATTCTTAAATCGAGAAGCATTTTCTAGGCAAGCAAAACATATTGTCTTGTTTTCAGAAATAATATGCCAATATTAAGTGAGTTTTTCCTTAAAACAAGCTAAATAATCTGCCAATGGTGTAAGCAAAATAATTTAGTTTTTCCTTTTGACATAAGATTATCTTGCTTACCCCATTGGCAGATTATTTTGCCTGTTTTAAGAAAAAACTCACTTAATTTTGGCATAAAATTCCTGAAAACAAGACAATATGTTTTGCTTGCCTAGAAAATTCTTCTCGATTTAAGAATTTGTAGATATTTGGACTAGAAACAAGACAAAAAATCTAAGTAAGAAAAGCTTTTTTTGCAGTTTATGTGCATACATATGATGAAAACAACATAATCTTGAGCATTCTGTCCTTTTTATGGTTGCATCCTGTGAACTAAGATGTTGTTCTTGGGTGTTAAATCATTAAGTCATTTATTAGTTATACTACTAAAAATACTAAATATTAATACTTGGCCTATTTATTAAGAAATAAGGATAATTTATGTTCAATGTTTGGACATTGCTTAAGGCAAAAAAATGTTTAATGCACATTCTGAAGCAGGTCTAGGCTAAATGCTTTTCTTTTTGATGAGAAACATTGAGAAACATTGAACATTTATTATTATTTTGTTTCATTACAAAATTATTATCTTATTTTTAACAGTTCTGACTTCATTTATATAATCTGAAAAGCTCTTTATTTCTCCTTGTCCATGTTCATCATTCCATTTAATTAAACTCAAATAAATGAAGTATAAGGAAGCAAGTGAAACAAATAACAGAGTAGTGGGAAGAAGCAGTGAAAATAAAACTACTTGTATGTTCACCTGTGGGCTTTTGCATAATAATATACAAAAATAAGATGTATATTTTTGCGGGAATGGGACAGAATCTCACAGACGGGAACGGGGCTGAAAATATCTGTTTCGTGGTGTTCTCGAATTTTAATGTCTTTGACCTGTGTTGCTTTCCATATTTCAGGTGAACCACTTGAATATGTTTGGAAGTGGACTGAGATCCTTTCAGGAGTCCCAGTAATATCAGTATTTTAATTTATTTATATATATTTTGGGTGTTTGTTAGGATGGCAGAATTCTGTTGCATTGCAATAACATTGATTTCAAGCATGCGTATAATAGTGTAGCAATCTGACGCAACGGAACCGAAAAAAACTCTACCATTTCATCACAAAATGCACAGCGAATTGCTAGGAAAAAGTACTGGGTTGGTTATTCCCCAACAACGAGAAGGTGTTAGCATTACCAACCGTAGTACCGTTTTGTTCTCGTTGTGTTTGTGTTTATCTTTCTCTCTGCAGTTTCTCAGGATGTAGTCTACGAAAAGCAATGCTAGCGGCAGATGTATCTAACAGTTGTTTTTTCCTCCATTTCCACTCCACTTTCTCATCTTATTGAGGCCAGGAGGCTGGCGATGTTCCTCATATTTCTAGCTGACACGGGGAGTTGAGTGCATCCCCAAAGAGAGTCTGAGATGACTTGTTTAGAAATTGTCTTATACTTCAGCGCTTTTCCTCCAGTTGTCTACCTCACAAATCCATCCATGATATCTCCCCCCGTTTCTCTCAGCTTGGTAAATATTTGAACAGAAAGTTTGCACTTCCAGAGCAATTTGGAGACATCCTATGTGCCCTCGTGCATGAAATGATTTGATGTTCTCAGAGGAAGCGCCGCATACTGTCACAATAGCTGACAGGTTTGATTTCCGAACGGCGATACGGTTTATGCTGAATAAGAAGAGACGTTGACCAGGTTTATGAAAGCTAAGATCCCCAATGCATCTTTTCTGATTTTCCTTTTTTTCCTACAGTTGGTGCGTCATCGTGTGTCAGTCTTTGGGTGGCAGGCCATTCATCATCGTCTTGCATCTTTTTCTGCCACCCACATGAAATGCAACACTGTGGTGTTGAAGGTATGTTGGTTTATGAATGCACTTGCACAAATACACTTTATTAAACATGTACACATAGACATCACCTATATACTATATAACTGCAGGTTAACTATGTCTATAGACACTACACAACAAAAGTCTTGTTGCCTATCCTAGCTTTAGAAACAACAAATAATAACTTGACTTCTAGTTGATCATTTGGTATCAGAAGTGTCTTATATGAAAGGCAAAGGCCTTTAGATTACACTTATTTTACCAGAATAAAATATGATTATGCCTTGATTTTTAATGATTTAATTAGGACAGTAAGGTCTGACTTTGCTTAGACAAAAGTCTTGTCACTTAACAGAAATATTGTCCAGTATAGAATATAAAGTCATGCTGCAGTGGTAAAATAATTAATATTGTGTATGACTCCCATGAGCTTGAATGACTGCATCCATACATCTCTGCATTGACTGAAATCACTTATTAATAAAGTCATCTGGAATGGCAAAGAAAGCGTTCTTGCAGGACTCCCAGAGTTCTGGTGACTGGGCTGGCCAATCCGGGAGCACCTTGACCTTCTTTGCCTTCAGGAACTTCGATGTGGAGGCTGAACTAAGAGGAGCGCTATTCTGCTGAAGAATTTGCCCTCTCCTGTGGTTTGTAATGTAATGGGCAGCCCAAACGTCTTGATACCTCAGGCTGTTGATGTTGCCATCCACTCTGCAGATCTCTCGCATGCCTTTATACTCAATATAACCCCAAACCATGCTTTATTCTTTACCCAACTTGACTGATTTTTGTGAGAATCTTGAATCCATGCGGGTTCCAATTGTGCTTGTGATGATTGGAATGCAGTTTAACAGATGATTCATCTGAAAAATCTTCTGCCACTTTTCCAAATTATCTACTAAGTCAAGTTATCATTTGTTGCTCTTGCAACTGGGATCTATAATAAGACTTGTCATGTAGTGTATATATAATAACTAAAGCTTTTAAAAGCTATTAGTCTAGTTAATTAATGTTATTAATAACTAATAACCTTAATTATTCCCAATTTGATTGTAATGCAGTAATG
This sequence comes from Danio tinwini, assembly GCA_903798205.1. NCBI lineage: Eukaryota > Metazoa > Chordata > Actinopteri > Cypriniformes > Danionidae > Danio > Danio tinwini. The sequence continues at coordinate 18,582 of CAIGQZ010031346.1, read as the reverse complement.
TACACCTTTTGTAAAGCTGCTGTGAAACAATAAGTATTGTGAAAAGCACTATACAAATGAACTTGAATTGCATTAAATTAAATATTTCATGATATCATAAAACGCACATGAATATGATTTATAATAGATACTTTTGCAATTTAGACTTTGGATTGAAAGGTTTCACAATGTTTAACTTTGGCATTGATATTTCTACCGGGAACAATCCTATTACTTTTGCACAGCAAGATGGATTTGTTTTCATTTTTGGTCTTTTTTTCAGCTTACTTTGGCATTGGCTTATTTGCAAAACATGCAAGCAATGTAGCTGAAAAGTTTTGCATACATGCTTGGTTCATTAATTTTTGTAGTTTACACGATGGCATCTTTGCAAAACATTAGCACTTTAAAGTCCATTTTCTGGAGTTTATATTACATTCATCAAAATACCATTTGTCTTGTAATTCAATGTCAAAATAAAAAAACTTTTCTATTTTTGATTTGCAAATGGTGTCAGGTACTGAAAATGCCTCTTAGAAGGCAGCATAATTAAACTGCCTGGCTCCTGGAACAAGATTTGCATCAGAAATGCATATTATGGCTAAAAATGTTTTCTAGGTCATCTTTTGACTTGAAAATGCACTTCCTTTTAGTCAGACTTTATTTTCATTAGCACTGTTTCGGTTCAAATGTTTAAATGTTGTCATTATGTGCATATACTTTAATATAAAAAACATGAACATTTTAATGAGAAATATGGATTACTGTATATATTCAGGGTTCATACAGTTCTGGAAAACCTGGAAGACTCATGGAATTTTCCAGGCCTGGAAAAGTTTTGGTAAAAAAAACAAACCCAAAATGTTTTGGAAAAGTCATGGAAATTTGTTTAACAAATATCTATGTACCTGAATACATTTGAGATTATAATATTGGGTACATTTTAAATTCAATTGCACGGTCTGTCTATTCACGTGGCGCTCTCTGTGTGGGATAAAAAAACAACTTGCAGTTTCAGCTTCGCCTTTCTTTCACTCGCATTCATGATAATTCAAGCTACATTTTGAGTATTCAGGGGTAAGATACAGTGGTTGCTAAAAGCTAATTTGCACAGCTTTTATGAAAACACAAAATCTTATGATAACACAAGCCAATATTTCTAAAATAATTGCACACAGACAGCAAGATACTTTGTAGAAACTATTTTACAGCTATAAAAATAAACAAAAACTAAATAGATTGTTGCATATTTTTGGATATGATGTGATAAATTTGAACATGCATTTCTTCTTATTTACCACGTGTACGTAGACATTACATGAACCATTAGGTCATGAATATTTACTTGAGAGGTTTTGAAAAAGGAATGGAAAAGTTCTGGCATTTTAGTAGTAAAAATGTGTATGAACCCTTTATATTATACTAAAAACAATATAAACTTTAACATTTATTGCCAATAAGTTTAAAGCCATTTTACCAATATAAAATAACCATAAACTACTGTACATAGAATGTCCAACACAATCTCTTGGCGATTCGTAACTTTATGATTTAGTGGCTATTTCGTATGAATTTGTACGATCTCATTCACACAATTTAGTATTATTTGCTCATCGCCCAATGATGGTTGGGTTTAAGGACAGGGTTGGGTGCCGCGCCTCCTTTTTAAAATTGTGCATTTTCGTACAACTGAACTTGTACAAATTCGTACGAATTAGCCACTAAACTGACAAAACATAAAATAGTTACGTTTCCTAGAGATCAGTCTGGATTGTTACATATTTTTGGATATGATGTGATAAATTTGAACATGCATTTTTTTCTTATTTACCAGAAATATTGGCTAAATATATTGCCAATAACTTTAAGAAGTTGATGCAGAAATAACTTCATATCATCTTATAAAAAACAATGACACAAGCCAACAATTCTAAAATATTTTCACGGAGACAGCAAGATACTTCCTAATAACTATTGTACAGATATAAAAGTAAACATAAACTTAGAATGTCCAACACAATCTCTTGGCGATTCGTAACTTTAGATTTAGTGACTAATCCATATGAATTTGTACAATCATACACTCTCAGAAATAAAGGTACGCAAGCTGTCACTGGGGTGGTACCTTTTCAAAAGGTACACATCTGTACTTAAAGGGTCCATATTGGTACCTCAAAAGTATATATTAGTACCTAAAAATTTTAAGAGGAACATTGTTGTACTTTTTAGGGGCTAATATGTACACTTGAGGTATTAATATGGTATAAGGTAAACTGACAAAACATAAAATACAGTCTGGATTGTTACATATATTTGGATATGATGAAATAAATTTGAAAGTGATTTTTTTTTATTTACCACGTGTACGTAGACATTACATGAAATGTTAGGTCATAAATATTTATCTGAAAGTTTTGCAAAAGTAATGGAAAAGTTCTGGAATTTTAGTAGTAAAATTTGTGAACCATGTATATTATCTAACAAGATAAACTTTAACATTTATTGCTAGTAACTTTGTTAAGAAGTTTATGCACAAATAACTTTCAGCTTATATAAAAAAGCAATGACACAAGCCAAGATTTCTGAAATATTTTCACAAAGCCACCGATATACTTCCTAAAAACTACTTTACTAATATAAAATAAACATAAACTACATGGAATGTCCAACACAATCTCATGGCAATTTGTAATTTTTTTATTTAGTGGCTAATTTATATGAATTTGTACGTATCTTATTTATGCAGTTTAGTATGATTTGCTAATTGCCCAATGATGGTTGGATTTAAGGACAGGGTTGGGTGCCGCACCTCCTTTTTTAAAATTGTACATTTTTATATGACTGAACTAGTACAAATTTGTACAAATTAGCCACTAAACTGACAAAATGTAAAATAGTTAAGTTTCCTCTTGAGGTCAGGCTGAATTGTTACATATTTTTGCATATGCTGTGATAAATTTGAGCATGCATTTTTTTCTCATTTACCACGTGTACAGCTGAAGTCAGAATTATTAGCCCCCCTTTGATTTTTGATTTTTATTTTTTATATATTTTGCAAATGATGTTTAACAGAGCAAGGAAATTTTTACAGTATGTCTAATAATGTTTTTTCTTCTGGAGAAAGTCTTATTTGTTTTATTTTGGCTAGAATAAAAGCTATTTAAATTTTTTAAGAACCATTTTAAGGTCAAAATTAGTAGCCCCTTTAAGCTATATATATTTTTTCGATAGTCTACAGAACAAACCACTGCTATACAATAACTTGCCTAATTACCCTAACCTGCCTAGTTAACCTAATTAACCTAGTTAAGCCTTTAAATGTCACTTTAAGCTGTATAGAAGTGTCTTGAAAAATATCAAATATTATTTACTGTCATCATGGCAAAGATAAAATAAATCAGTTATTAAAGATGAGTTATTAAAACTATTATGTTTAGAAATGTGTTAAAAATCTTCCCTCCGTTAGACAGAATAAAAAAATAAATAAACAGGGGGCTAATAATTCAGGGGGGCTAATAATTATGACTTCAACTGTACAGTACGTACACATTATATGAAACATTAGGCCATGAATATTTACCTGAAGATTTTGGAAAAGTAATTGAAAATCCTGGCTTTTTAGTAGTAAAAAAGTGTACGAACCATGTATATTATCCTAAAACAACATTGACTTTACCATTTATTGCCAATAACTTTAAGAAGTTATGCGCAAATATCTTTCATCTTATAATAAAAAGCAATGACCCTCCCAAAATCATAATCATAACAAATAGCTTCCCCCAAAAAAAAAAAACTGTGTTATTAACAAACACTCAAAAATGTGCTGATGAGACATTCAGACCGCAGAACCATTTGTCAAAATTATGAATAAGACATTGTTCAAGAACATTAGTAATCAGACCGCATAATTCAATCAAGGAGATATTGAATCACGAGGAGCGATACACATAAAAGCTTGCGTGAATATTAATGGATGCAAACTCTGCTGCATTGATATCGTCTCAAAGTGCCTAATAAAACTCCTGAATCAGCTCGGCGTGCCCAAGTCTTCACCATCTGTCCTCTCTGTAGCCCTCCTCTCATTTTCTGTCTCTTTCCCTGCGGAGCGTCAGATATCGAGGCAGACTGCAACACTATCCACCTGAAGCACTGCTGAGACAGCAGCCACCTCCACCAAGCGCTCCAGCACCTGCGGGAGGGAGATTCACTGACGCCTCCATCAATATCTGCACAGACGCAGAGCACAGGAAACTCTCTCAGAGAGGAAGCCACCTGTGATCATTAGCCTTTTTCATATGTTAATAGTTAAGCATAATGCAGAGAAACGGTGGATGTACAGTTCAAGTCAAAACTATTAGCTCTCATGGGAATCTTTTTCAAATATTTCCCAAATGATGTTTAACAGAGCAAGGAATATTTCACAGTATTTCCTATAATGTGTTTTTTATTCTGGAGAAAGTCTTATTTGTTTTATTTTGGCTAGAATAAAAGCAGTTTTTATTTTTTTTTTTACATTTTAAGGTCAATATTATTAGCCCTCTTAAGCAATGTTTTTTTTTTCTCTCTTAAATGTCTTTGGGACAAACCACTGTTATACAATGACTTGCCTAATTAACCTAGTTAAGCCTTTAATGTCACTTTAAGCTGAATACTAGTATTTTGAAAAATATCTAGGTAAAATATGTAGTCATCATTAGTATGTTTAGAAATGTGTGAAACAGAAATTGGAGAAATATATATAATAATTTAGGGGCGCTAATAATTCTGACTTCAGCTGTAAATCTATAGTCTACAGTAAAAATAATCACGACCCGAAGGTGTACTGAATCAAGGCATGAGATGTAGTATGCATGCGGAATGTGTGCATGCATGAAGACTAAACCTAGATTGGCTTCTGTGCTGGAAACCAAACGGTTGTCGGCTCAAACCCAAAAGGTATGCACCATTTTGTGCCGTTCGTTCATTTGTGCTCCATATTAAATTATTTTGTGTCTACAGAATGAAGATTGAAGCTTAGAATCAGAATTTAAATGAGATTTATTCGCCAAGTTTGCCCAAACACAATGAATTTATTTTGCGTTTTTAGGAACATGCATAACACGAGAAGACAGAAGGTCATTTATAAAAGTGGGAAATAAAGTAAACACTACAAATGATAAAGTTATTATATACAGTGGAAGTCAGAATTATTAGCCCTCCTTTGATTTTCTTTTCATTTTTACATATTTCCCAAATTATGTTTAACAGAGCAAAGAAATTTTCACAGTATGTCTGATAATATTTTTTTCCTCTGGAGAAAGTTTTATTTGTTTTATTTCGGCTAGAATAAAATAAGTTTTCAATTTTTTAAGAACCATTTTAAGGTCAAAATTATTAGCCCCTTTAAGCTATATATTTTTTGCGATAGTCTACAGAACAAACCATCATTATACAACAACTTGCCTAATTACCCTAACTTGCCTAGTAAACCTAATTAACCTAGTTAAGCCTTTAAATGTCACTTTAAGCTGTATGAAAAATGTCTAGTTAGTAAAATATTATTTACTGTCATCATGGCAAAATAAAATAAATCAGTTATTATAGATGAGTTATTAAAACAATTATGCTTAGAAATGTGTTGAAAAAATCATCCTCCATCAAACTGAAATCATGGAAAAAAATAAACAGCAGGGCTAATAGTTATATATTTAGATGGTTTATGTGCAACATGTGCATTTTTGTTAACTGTACAATTGAGTAATAAAAATATTTATATTAAAGTATTTACAAATAAGGTTACAAAAACCATAAGCATTAAGGGTCCTGTAAGTTTATGACAATAAGAATACAGGTTGCAACTGAGGTATTGAGTAGGGCTGGGTACTAAGACCAATTTCCACAATTTCATAACACTTACAACTCAGAAGCTTGGAATTTTGTTGATGACCATCTTATTTGCATACGTAGGCAATCAGCTAAAGTACACGTTTGTTTTTCTCAATGAAAATAATTTGACTAATGCAAATGAGAAATGGCAGATTTACAAGACTTACTATTCTATTAATTTCTCACCGTATTTCTCACAATTAAGTAAGTTTCATGGCAATGGAAACATTTTCTTCAAAAAACAGCAGATATTTTTTATAAGCATTTCTTATGGCAGTTTTATTTCAGAATAGCATGCAGATTACCACTTAGAAATCTTTACATAATAATAATTTACTTAAAAAGTCTTGTTATCCATTAAAACTCTCTTAATATTATCGAAAAGGGTAATGTTATAAATGATTACAGCTTGTTTTCAGAGGAAGACATATTGATGATTTTTATTATAAGATAAAAAATAGGATAAGAAAATATATTTTTCCTTTGAATTAAATATATTTTTTATTAATTTGATTGTTCTGGTATTTGGTAGTACAATGATTAGTTTTATTCATTTATGGTGGTTTTTGGGGACTTGTCTGATGTCAATGTTATTCAAAACACTTATTAATCATACTTAATGGTGTCTTGATATTCAAATTTGCCACAGGTTTCCTTTAACAATTTGGTGTAGGTCATGTAATTAGCAGTTTTTACTGTATAAAACATATTATGACTATGAAGGGTCCTCATTAACCACCAATACTAACATCTATGTGTGTGCATGCTGCTGGTCTCTGCTTCTACTTTTCACTCACACCACATGTTCCACCAGCTCCTTCAGTCTGCTTTAATTTCTGTTGTTTCTGTAGTTTGAAGTGAAGAGCACTGCAGAGATAAGTATGGAGTTGCGTCGCACTTCTGCTTGATCGTTTCCCTCCCTTTTCAAGATCCCATAATGCACAATGGGCCACGTTGAATCCAGAGCGGCGGTGCTTCAGCGTCAGTGTGAAGTGACTCTCTGTGGTGGGAGTGTTTGGTGCGTTTGCAGGTAAGATGATTGAAACCGAGCACAAGTGTTTGGTGTCAGTCTCTGTTACAAGGAGTTAATGGGAAAGAGCAGAGACTGAGTCACTTTCTGTTAATGCACTGCACCATGGGTGGGTGAATGTCATGGAAACGTGTCCAGGTCACATTTCAACACATGACCTGAGCATGAGGAAAACATGTGCTTAACCCTTCGTCTATAAGCTAACTTTTGCATTATGGGTCTGTTTGGACCTCAAATATATCGTTTGTGTTATTTTACATAACTTGTATCAGAACTTTTAATGAGAGATGTGCAAAAGCTGGCACAAAGTTTTGATTTTTAATTGTTTAACCATATTATTACTGCATTTACCTTGTTTAATTATCAGGGGGGGAAAGACATTTACATAAACCATACACATATACAATTCTCATGCTTCAGTATTCTTCAAGTGACATTCATATCCATGTTTATCAGAATAATTCTGTCCTAGTAATGCGTGTGATATGGTAATATATCTGATTCTCGAATCTGATTTGCTGATAGCCGTGAGATACTCTGCAATATCAGCACTCATACAGCCTCTTCACCCTTGTGTATTACTTCACCCACATAGAGTGACAGCAGATCAATAAACTCACTACAGTTGGACAAATATTGGACAACATAATATACTTTTGAGGCTTTTTAAGGCGAGAATGTAGTTGCTTAGATCGCAGTTTACTTATAAGGATAGTGCCTATTTTAAATATTTATAATTCAGAGATGCAGCATATCAGCAGCCATCAGCCAGTCATACTGAGCAAAGACTGTTGATGTTCCACCACAAGATGGCGACAGAGGCTGCATAATAAGTGCTTTGGGGAGGAAAACAGCGCAAGTTTCAAACTACAGCTGATCAAATCATTACAGAACAGGTAAGTGAAACTCTTAAGTCAACCTCTCTCTTTTGTATGTTGTAGTGCTGTATTTATACCATAGTAATCTGGTAGTGTTTGCTTTGCTTTGGCTTTTTCGGGGTTAATTATTGTGAAATCCCATTTGCAACAGAGAAATACTGGGAAATCTCTGTAGACTGATGGCATTTCATGCCGTTCAGCCTTAAAATCTTAAAATGTGAGCAAAATGTTTTGTCATTACTTTAGACATTACACTAGAGAATCATTCAAACACTAGCTCTAAAGTGATGTTTGTGAAGTAGAAACAGTTTCTGCTGTTCTGACTGACTGCAGATGTGAATGAATGGCGGAAGAAAGTAGTTCCTCATACAAAAGGGGCTCTCCATGCTTAATTTTCTTTTTTATATACAGGATTGTGCTGTCAAACTGTTGTATAAACGCAGTATCACACAAATAGCAGTGCCATATGGCTGTATATTATCACTGGTGGGACATTAAGGCACTCGGTCTGCGAGTATATAAAGAATAAAAAAAAGCTAAATGTATGCACAAAGGTTTTTAATACATAACCTAATAGGTAATTATGTAGTATTATATACCATAAGAAAACGGGTAGCATCTGAGATACTGACTACTGAGTAGGGCTGGGTATTGAGACAAATTTCCAAAATTTCATACTTCTTTCAATTCAGAAGCTTGAAATTTTGTTCATAATCAGCTTATGTTCATATATCTTAATGAAAATAGCTTCACTAAATAGTAAATAACATCAATTTCTCTGAAAATGAAAGCATAGTTATGTGTACGATATGGCAAAGATGTACTGTAAATGTACTGTATAAATGTTTTAATACAGAACTTAATAGGTAGATTTTGTAGTTTTTGAGTAGTATTTTGATATCTACTTGTTCTGCATGCCTACACGTGCTGTAATTGACCCGAACACAAAATATGCATCTTTTTGTGTTTCATTTGTTATAGCTCTTGTTATTGCTCTTTAAAAATACACCTTCTGACAAATTGTGCAAAATTCTACAAAATAAAAGCATTTAAAGTATTTTTTCTTTTACGTCAAACTAGTCTCCTCTGACCTGAATACATTAGGTTTTAAAATTAATTTCTATATTTTTTTCTGTTCTTTGTTTTAATAAACCAGCATATTATCTCTCTTTTGTTTTTCAGATAAAAATATGACCAGCATACACATATGCATGTTCTCATGCACTATTTATAATTTGTTTTCTCACTTGGGTGCACGTCTGTACAGATGTGTATGTGTGATGCAGCATATTTGCCGCATTATTCCACTCCTAATCTCTTTATTTACAGTGTGGTAATTGCACAATGAATTAAACTCAATGCTCTGAACGCAAATAGATTTGTTACTCAGTGCCTGCGAGCTTTACCGCTTCCCTTTCGGAACGACTTCTTCTTACAAAACAACTATAAACTGAAATCGCAGGGATATGGCAGAAGTAACTGCAGCATTTAATCATGCTGTGGGCTCCACTTATTGGCCATCGTTCCTGCTCATTTTTCTCATTCTGCGTCGATCTAATGCGTAGGTCTGGTTTGTATTTTCGCAGCTGAAGCAGTTGCTCAAGGACTTTTTTTTTCTTTTTGCTCACAAGAAGACAACCTTCGACTTTGTGTAATGGTGTTATGGTTGGGAAGGTGTCTCAATAACAAAAGGGGTTAAAGAGGAGGTCAGGACCAATTGACTTGGCTGTCTTGAGTAAACCTCACATACTGAATGAACTCTTGACCACAGATAACTGAAAACCACTCGCTGACAGGACTCATTGGAATCGGATTCTTTTACCTTCCCCTTTTCCCCACACAGTGACACAACTAGCTCAAGAAACAAGCCCTGTTTACTGCTGATTGACAGTATTTTATGATGGGTTATGAAATGGTTGATGAAATCCTGTGTGTGTATGTGTGTGTGTGTGCAGTAAAGTGCAGGGGGTTTCACAATGGCAAGATTAATGATGCAAGAAAGTAGAGCTCACACCGCTGTGGTCTCTGCACTGTTATCCATACACACGTACACACTAACAACCAGACAGACTCGATGTGGTGACTTCAGCCCACACACACACACCCACGACAGTCTTTATCATTCTCTCGCTGTCACACTACCTCATATGCTTGCACATCACACATACATGTTTGGACTTTTGTTTGGAGAGTTTAGGAAGTCGAACGTTACCATTTTTCTGTTGCTCAAACTCAAGGTTAGTGGTTTAAAAAAAAAACCTTAACTGGGGATATTAAATGTTAGCATGCTACTCATCTCACACTGTTTTGTTGTTGTTGTTGTGGCAAATCCCTGGAAACCACCAAAACACCTCAGCAACAACCTTTAATACCACCCAAGATATTTACCACAATAAACACCTTTGTAATGGTACAAAGAAACAAACTTGAAACACTTGATCTTGAAAGTGTGCAAAAAATACACCCCTGATAATAACAGATTCACAATGCAACCCATGCTGTATATAGTGCTGTATACACTGCACAATGAATCTCTTGTTTTTTTATGCATTGTGTCCAAGTAACGGAGGCCATCAAGTAGGAGATGTGCAAGTAAACCTCACTTCCCTGATTCAGAGATCCACTAGTGACAAACCCTAGACGTTACAGGCTTTAGCATTCTTGTTACTGTTACTGAATAAGCAGTATAGTGCCAGAATAGGCACATGAATATGCATATGAATATAAATATTCATATGGATAGGCAGTGCCAGAATAGGCAGTCCAAATCTCACTGAGTGGGTTGAGAAGAACTGCAGGGGTTACATTGGTGATGGTGAGTATAATGGATGCCAGCTATAAGTTGTGAGAGTAAACCTTATTTGTCTGATGTCAAAAGGTGCATTATGTGGATTTTCTAAATCATCTAATCTTTTATGTTTTCACACTGCACCATGTAGCATTCATTTGGCCACAGAAGGTTACACACTTCATAACTGTTGGGGTCGTATGCAGGGTTGCCCTCGTAGGTTGCAAGAGAGCACTCCCTTTGTCATCCTCCCGGACTACAAATCCCAACATACTTTGCATTCACACACTGGTTTCAAGTTCAGTCGGATTGCATGCAGCTGAAAGACATTATCAATAATTACATGAACTTTAAATACAGCATTCACACACACACACACCTGTTGCTGAGTCTTTTACTACAATTCAAAGTTTTTTGCTTGTTTTTTCTTGCCCATGTTTTTGTTTATTGCAATGGTCTCAAACTTAATTACTGGAGGATCACAACTCTGTACAGTTTAGCTCCAACCATCTCCAACTCACACCTGCTTAATGGTCTCTAGCAGTCTTGAACACCTTGATTAGTTGGATCAGCTGTGATTTATTACGGTTGGAGCAAAACTGTGCAGAGCTGCGGCCCTCCAGGAATCAAGTTTGAGACCTATGGTTTGTGTTCTTGATTTTTTGCCACCTGTCTCAACCCTTTGCTTGTTTTATGCATTAAGCTCTTGGATTATCTCTGTGGTTGTGTTTGCTGGTTCTGACCCCTGTCTGACTGGCTATTCTTATAAACTGCATTTGGATCCAACCCCTGTTGTCACATTTTCCCCTCGATATCTACACTGCAAACTATCAATCACAAACAAATGCATGGAAGAGTTGATATGGACTAAAAACAAGCCTCTCTTGGAACAAAACCATGCTTGCTGGTTTTGTGATCTATAACTCCTACCTGGACTTTCCTTTGAGCAATATCTTGCTCTTTTATTGGCTGTAGGTTAACACCAGTGTTTCTTTTAGCCAGGATTTTCATTCTTTGACAAGTATAGATATACATGTCATATTTAATGCCCGTCATTAATTCTCTCTGATCATGTCTTTAATTTGTAACGTGTGATTGTCACATGCATGAACAAGCACTGATTTGCATCCAATTTCATGCATTTGCCAGCAATTTAACAAAACCTGCCGGCTAAAAAATCTGGGCAAAACTTGTGCAGTCTGGTATTAGAGACAGATGCTAGTGGCTTCAGAGTTCTTGTTAGTTCACCAGCCTCCCATGCCAATTTGCCATTTCAGATCCTTCTTGTAGCAGGTCTAGTAAAACCAGAGGGGGTACCTCTAGACTTTGAGGCAGATTTACTTGGAGAAGAGCAACTTGGTGTTTAAAACTGTCAGGATTTGCTAACAACAAGCAGTAAATAAAATAGGCATGAATAGTTATTTTTGAGGCTAGCCTTATAACAGTGCATTTATAGGAGTTTCCCTTCCAGATACAACATTGACGGAAGGAGTGCTTAAATGAACTATTCGATGTACCCCGTTATTTAATGCCCAAACAAGTATGTCTAACCTTGTTAGTCCCTGTGTAGTTAGTAGATTTATCACAGCTGATTAGTACCACAAAAAAAAGGTTTTAAGAAAAAAATGCTTCACTGTATGCAGCTGGTGTTTTAATGTGCCTAAATACAGACTAAGTGCTGAAACGTCAATGCTAAAAGCTTGATTTTCACCACAGGGGTCTTTAACAACCTCTTAGAACACATTGACAATCACGCAGCAAGCTAAAACACCAAACCGACATAGCAAGCACAATGCAACAACACACAGGTACTACATCGTGTCATCTGTATAGCAATACCTTGGTGAACACCTGTATAGGGACATGCTTGCAATTTTCTGGCAACACTCCAGCATTCTAGCCCTGGCTTCCACATGGACAAACACCATTTAGATTCCCCTAAGACGATGTAAAGATCTTGTTTATATTGGCGTTGAGCTCCTACAGTTTTACACATATGCACATGCTCTCACACCAGGGCTATCAAACACCATCCCGCTGAAGCATACAGCAGCCTATTAGGGGCTAGCACAGCATCGCAGCCAGAGGGTCTCTCTCTCTTTCTCTGTTTCTGCCTCTTCCTCACCACCGCCTGCGGGCACTAAAGCTGAGAAGCACAGAAGTGGGCTCTCCCAGACTGCAGCGGTGTAGAGAGCTCTACCTCTACCACTTAATTGTTTCCCCCAGTGGTTATAATTGCATTCTCTCGCACACTTGTAATGACTGCACATCTGTCATTTGGCTACACTGCCATCTGCTGACAGCATGAGTCATGAGCCCTTCTACACACCAAAAAAAAAAAACAACCCTTGCACTTGTAATAAAAGTCAAGACACCACCGCAGTGATCGGGCATGACAAATGACCCTTATTTTTTGGCCAAAGATAACATAGCAGTAACTCTCTTATTTACAAACACTCAAAATGTGCTGATCAAACGTTTCAAGTCTGGAACCATTTGTCAGAATTATGACGTTTTGGGGCAATGTTAGATTACATAATTCAATCTATTGGACCGACATTGAATTACGTTCAGCGATTCTCTGTCTGAGCTCTGGATCAGAGTTTGAATTGGACAGACGCACTGCGAGCTCAGCGGGGCTTTGGGTCAATGCCCGTCCAATCCGTATCCCATAATCCTTACTGAGAAGCCCCTGCGGAAGGGCTTTGCTGCTGATTGGCACATAGGCCTAAGATTACAAGTCATCCAGTTTATCTTGTAGTTCTAAAGTTAGTGCCACCATCCAAGGCAGGATATTGGTCATATTTCGGGGCTCTTTACACTTGGCCTTTTCAAGCATTTTCTTCGGTCAGATAGCTATCCACTTGTGAAAAGTGCAGGTCGAAATGCCCAATAGGCCATTTTTACCAGACAAGAGGTAAGTTTTTATTATTCAGATAAAAAAGTATGTACATTTATATGTATTTCCATATGTATTATATCATCTTTGCATCAAATTACAACAAATAAGTTACCGCTTTTGTGAGGCGTTTGAAATGCAGAGTGTGGGGGTGGACATTAAATTTGATGTTGTTCTCTCTTATGGCTGGCGTTAAAAGTCTCACACCTTTTTCTGAAAGTCTTAATAAAAGCATCATAGAGTTTTTCATTTATTATTTTAGCAAATAAGATTGTTAAAAAAATGTGTACTCTCACATTCACTGGACTTTAAGTTTACCAAACTATGACAACTTCTGCTGCTGAGTGGTCTAGTGAGCAGCAGTTCTGTGGGCACAAACGCCTTGTTGATGCCAGTAGTCAGAGGAGAATGGCCAGACTGGCTCCAGCTAATAGAAAGGCAACAGTGACCCAAATAACCACTCGTTACAACCGAGGTCTGCAGAAGAGCATCTCTGAACACACAACACGTCCAACCTTAAGGCAGATGGGCTACAGCAGCAGAAGACCACACCGGGTGCCAGTCCTGTCAGCTTAGAACAGGAAACTGAGGCTACAACTTGCACAGGCTCACCAAAATTGGACAATATAAGATTGGTAAAACGTTGCCTGGTCTGATAAGTCTTGATTTCTGCTGCAACATTTGGATGGTTGGGTCAGAATTTGGCATCCACAAAATGAAAACATGGATCCATCCTGCCATGTATAAACGGTTCAGGCTGCTGGTGTGGTGTAATGGTGTGGGGGATATTTTTTTGCCACACTTTGGGCACATTAGTACCTTTTGAGCATTGTGTCAACGCCACAGCCTACCTGAGTATTGTTGCTGACCATGTCCATCCCTTTATGACCACAGTGTACCCATTTTCTGATGGCTGCTTCCAGCAGGATAACCCACCATGTCATCTCAGACTGGTTTCTTGAACATGACAATGAGTTCACTGTAGTCAAATGCCCTCCACAGTCACCTGAACTTAATCCAATAGAGCACCTGTGGGATGTGGTGGAACGGGAGATTTGCATCGTCGATGTGCAGCCAACAAATCTGCAGCAACTGTGTGATGCTATCATGTCAGTACTGACCAAAATTTATCGGGAATTTTTCTAGTACCTTATTGAATTCATGAAGGATTAAAGGAGTTTATATAGATATATAAATTCAAGCTGCCGATGTGCTTGTTGTGTCATGCAGTTGTTGAAACCATCAGGTGTACATGTTACCCCCTTCCAAAGCAGGAAAAAAAATAATGGTTTAAGTGAGTGTTATGTCAGTTGCTTCTAGCTATATATATATATATATATACTGTATATAACACTACTGTAGTATGCATCTCCACCATAGATAAGACCTGCTGGAGATGAGAAACGGCTTGATCAGCATGTGCAAAACTGCTGCAAATGAAACGCACAGTCATCTTGATTAAAATCGGTGAAAGCTAAATAACACATTCTCTTCTCCTAGTTTGCTTGTCCAGTATCACAGGAAACTGCGATGTATTTATGTCGCCAAGTGTAAATGTAACAGTTCTAAGAAGTGCAAATAAGCCCTTGTTTTAATGCAATTAAAGTAAAATCACGTATGGTCAAATTTGAAGGAGGAACCAGTGATGTTGGAAGTTTTGGATTGGCTCAACAAGCAATTTACATGGGTAATTGCAAAATGCAGTTTCTTATATGATCACTTATTTCCAAATGGTATTAACATGCATTTTAGTAATCAGAAGTGGTCAACCACAAACCATTTTCATTTTAATGCACATTTCCTTTTGCTCCTGTATTTAGCCGTGTCCACTTGAATAAACAAAAATGCATCTGAACATTAGTTGTACCATAAACCATCTGCTTATTAAAAAAAAACAGTATGTAAAGCATGAGCACACAAAATCTTTTCCAAACTCATTTGTCAAACGCAGAAGAGCTTGGTTCCCGATGAGACTTTTAGTGGTGAGATAAATCCAAACAGAGAGCCTTGAAAGCATGCTTAAATATTAATGTCACGCTTTTGTCTTGCACTGGATCAGGATCCTAATCCGTTGTCTTAGAGGTGTGGCAACAGGAGAGTTTTTAATGAGGAACTTTTTGATCCTTACTCTTTTCGCTTGGAGTAGCGAGCCAAATGCTACCATCCCGTCAAGTTTGACGGTGTCTATCTCGGGGGTCATGCATGCCGTGGCATTGAAAAACTTAATTTGTTTAATTGGCCATTAAAATTAGTTGTACAGAAAGTCAAAGCCAAACTTTCCTCGCATCACACAAGTCCTGGAGCTGATACGGGTGTCACTGCAAATCTTCCCTCATCTCAAATCTTCCTTATTCATTCTCAATGCTTCCTCCTTCTCTGTATTTCTTTTTTTTTTTTCTCCAATCAGCAGTTTCACTCCACACTGAATCGGAATGAACCATACCTAGGTGGCAAAGGCACATTTTTGTCACTAGCACCACTTTTATGAAATAAGACAGGTAGGCTTACTGCAGAAAGAGTTATGATTTATATAACCATTCGCATGGTGACTGGATTTCATATAGGCTATTGTAATATGGCAGCGTTTTCATTTAAGAATTGTTTTTGGTTTCTTTTTATTATTTTTCTATCAAACATGATGAATTTTTCCTTCAGTGATGATGAATTGTTTGCTGTGTGTGGCTTCTGAAGAGCATATTGATATGAATTATTCCTGGGGAGAGAATATTTTGCTAGTTTGGTGTGGATTTGTTGCACTCTAGTTAGTATAGAGTAGGACCGTTACTACAAATATCTTGTTTTGATTCTACTTGCTGTTTAGTTTGTCAGCATGACATTGCTAAGACAAGCATTACTTTATTTTCTTGTGCCTATGGGTAAGGGATTTGAATAAATCCCATAATTATTCCATTTCGATGTGTATCTTGCCCCACACTGTTTGTTATGTTGACATGAACGATGTTCAAATGCATTGCTATTATATTTCTGACTCTGAATGTAGCATTTGGATGATAAAACTAGCAACAATGCTTACATTAGCAGTGCATTTACAGAGCCTACACTTCAATAGACACTTCAGCACTGACTTCCATTCCCTTTTCCCAGAGGCATTTTAAATCTTTTTAAAACCATTGCCAGAAAACAAACCTAAGGTAAATAGTAACAATGCAAACTTTGATTTGAGACTGACTTTAATAAAGGAATTAACTTCAGTTCCATGGAAATTTAAGACAAAAAGTCACTTAAAAAGTTATCAAAACTCACAAGTATTCTACTGGCCACTGTTATTCCACTTCATGAGAGCTGGCAGAAATTTTGGTGCACCCTTATGCGAATCTTCCAACCTAGGCTCATTCTGAAAGTGTACTGCTATATACATTTCTGAAGAGCGCCAAATACGTCCCAGGAGCTAAATTTTTTGCAGTTTTTGTTTTTACAAATCCACCAGAGACTGCTGCTTTTTGAGATCTCAAATTTCTCTTGCGAGTGCCGTTCACGCCTGCTGTTCTCACGTAAATGGGCGCTATTGACTGACTGACTGAATGACTGACTGACCAATCGACTGCTATAAAAATCAAAAAAGAAAAGCCCTTGTCTGATTTTTACCACGTTTTCAGATTCTACCACATTCACATCCTGTTATTTAGTTATTTTTGGCTTCTGTTTTTGTCTTACTTGCTTTCTGGAACTGTTCTTCACCAGACTCAAACCCCATCGTCGTGGTCATTTCCTCTCTGTGTCACAAATCCATCGACGTACATGGCAAGCTACTGGACAAACTTGTAACAGCGGGAACGCCCTCCATAAGGAGGTAAGCGGTCAGCTGGTAAGCACGGAAAGTACGTCATACCGCCCCATAGAGTTCATTTTAAAGATGAAATGTATGTACTTCTGGCTACATAATTTGCGATCTCCAGAAATGTATATAGGGCTACGTTTTCAAAATGAACCTATGCTGGAATCTCCATTTCCTTGAATTTTCTGTACAGCATTGTGGGTAATGTAGTGTTTTAAACTACACAGTTGTTTTAAAATTAAGTCAAATTAATAAACAGTTGGGTTCAACAACAGTATATACAGTACAACCTGGGTGATACATTACCATGAGATACATTCCCAGGCCTAAATATTTTAGTTTTACCTGTTTTTTGCAACTGTCCTAAATCTGGCACCATTCATGAGTAGCTACCAAGCAAACTGGTCAACCAGAAAAGCCTTAATGGCCAGCAGTATAGCACGAAAAGGAACAGAAGTTGTTAGCAGCGTAGTGTTTGTTTTACACTTTATATTAAGCCATACATAGACCAGGGCACATATTTCATGGTTCTCAAATATGTAGCCCTAGCCACATATTCCTAATGAGCATGTGTTTATACAACCACAACCTCAAAACTCAACAGGTCTGTCATTAACCTGTATCATTTATTCTAAAAAGATCCCTATGGAGAAAATAAATAGTTTTTACTTACAGAACATGACCACTTATAAAGCACAAAGGTCACCTCATAAACCACAAAGCAGTGCCTTATAAACCACCCACAACCCTGCAGCATCACTACAGATCAAGCAAAGCCCTTTCTACTGACAGCTGGACTCGAACCAACACTAAATCTTTGAGAAATACTTCACTTATTCATTCAGGAACCAGGAGATCGACAGGTTGAGCGATCGATGCTCGGTGTGCTGGATAGATGTCGAAACCCTAAGTCATAACCATACAGAAAACTCAAATGATCTACGGCAGCTGATATGCTTTAGTCTTGTGAGGGAGCCTAAAGTGTCTCCAGTCGTCCTCTAGGCCCCGTCTGTGTTTCATCTCAGTATCAGTGTGTGTATCATCCTTCAGCGCTGTCTGAGTCGAGCCTGCAAACCCGATGATAGCAAGGCTTTCCTGTACGGCTGCCAACACGCTCTCGCTCCCTGGCTCCGCTTCAGCCCTCAATTTTAGCCCTGTAATAGAGACGATGTAAGTGTAATGCTGTTTTTTTTCTCTCTCTCTCTCCTTTTATAAGAGTCTTACAGTCAGTCAAGATGATAAGATTAGAAGATAAAATTGCAGTTGGGTGAGAGTGTCGGTTATGAAACTTGAAGATTGACCAGTGAGCGCCATCATGTGGTCAAGTCAAGAAATACACCTTAGGTG
>CAIGQZ010031342.1:0-18238 GCA_903798205.1 Danio tinwini | reverse complement strand
CTGTTGTAACGCAGTACTCACGTGTGCTTGTGGTGGAATGTAAACACCGACGAGAACGAACGAGGAAAACTCCTGCGGTGCATAAAACGGCTTACAGTTAATGAAAAGCGCTTCCACATCAGGACAGCACATCTTCTTTAACACAGTTACATCCGTACACCATCTCCTGTTGATGTAAAAGCATGTCCCACCACCGCGTGTTTTGCCCGTTGACTCCGTATCACGATCTGCTCTGTACAGCTGAAAGCCCGGTAAGTGTAATGCGCTGTCTGGAATGGCTTCGTTCAGCCAGGTTTCTGTGAAACACAGCGCAGCAGAGTTGGTAAAGTTCTTGTTTTCCCGTTGACTCCGTATCACGATCTGCTCTGTACAGCTGAAAGCCCGGTAAGTGTAATGCACTGTTTGGAATGGCTTCGTTCAGCCAGGTTTCTGTGAAACACAGCGCAGCAGAGTTGTTAAAGTTCTTGTTTTCGCGTGAGAGCAGAAGTAGTTCGTCCATTTTGTTAGGAAGCGAGCGGAGATTTGCTAGATGGATGCTAGGCAGCGCTGTTCTGAAGCCGTGCTATCTCAGCCTGACGAGCGCGCCGGCTCTTTTTCCACGCCGCCGGGTCTTGTATTTCTTCCACAAAGCAGCTGCTCCGCCGATGACAATGTTCCGCAAAACGCCAGAGAAATCAAAACAGAACATAACAGAACTAGTGTAAACACTGAAGAGCTCCACACCGAGGCAGCCATCCGCAGCGCCATCCTGAGAGTAATAGTAAATAGTAAAAAGATAGTGAAGAATGTACTCCTGCTTGTCAAATAGTAGTTCCTACTGAGTATCGTGCATCTATTCTTTCCCTTGCCTATGATCATGCCATGTCGGGACACTTAGGTGTTACAAAAACCTATAATCGTGTTCTACACCATTGCTTCTGGCCTGGTCTAAAAAAAGAGGTAGCTGCTTATTGTCGTACATGTTCTGTGTGTCAAGTCATGGGGAAATCTAATCAGGTAATCCCTCCTGCGCCGTTAGTTCCCATTCCTGTTATTGGTGAGCCTTTTGAACACGTCATTGTGGACTGTGTTGGGCCACTTCCAAAAACAAAATCTGGCAATCAGTTTTTGCTCACAGTAATGTGTGTAGCTACTCGCTACCCTGAAGCAATACCGCTGAGGAAAATAACATCTAAGGCAGTGGTTAAGACTTTGGTCAAGTTTTTTTCCACCTTTGGGTTGCCCAAAATCATACAAACTGACCAAGGAACTAACTTTGTCTAAGTTGTTTACACAAACGTTTAGTTCTTTAGGTATTCAACATCGTGTTTCTAGCCCATACCATCCTGAGAGTCAAGGTGTGCTAGAAAGATTTCATCAGACACTTAAATGTATGCTTAAGAAATACTGTTGGGATACAAGAAATGAGTGGGATGAGGGAATACCCTTTGTTTTGTTTGCTATTTGAGAGATTCCACAAGAGTCTCTACGATTTAGTCTCTACGATTTGAGTTTATTAGTTACACTCATTCAGAGTTTTCCTCAGATTTTTGGTGATATACCAAAACAAACTAACATAGTTAATCATGATATTGATGTTGGTAATGCCACCCCTATAAAGCAACATCCTTATCATTTAAACCATGTTAAGAGAACTGCCATGAGACAGGAAGTGGACTATTTGTTGAGTGGGGGTTTTGCAAAACCAAGTGTTAGTCCTTGGAGTTCTCCTTGTGTTTTAGTACCAAAAGCTGATGGAACTTTTCGGTTTTGTACAGATTATCGTAAAGTTAATTCTGTAAATGTACCTGATTGTTTTCCACTTCCAAGGATGGATGACTGCATTGACAATGTGGGGTCTGCTGATTTGTTACCAAGCTAGATATGCTTAAAGGCTATTGGCAAATTCCGTTGATACAAAGAGCTTCAGACATTTCAGCTTTTGTGACACCAGATGCCTTTCTGCAGTATAATGTTATGGCTTTTGACCTGCGAAATGCCCCAGCAACATTTCAAAGGTTAGTTAACATGGTGCTAGCTGATGTACCTAACTGTGAGGCATATCTGGATGACTTAGTCATTTATACATCGTCTTGGCAACAGCACTTGTCTGTGTTAGCTAAAGTTTTTCAGCGACTCTCTAATGCATCCTTGACTTTGAATTTAGCAAAATGTGAATTTGGTAAAGCTACAGTAAACTACTTGGGTAAAAAGGTAGGAAAAGGTGAAGTTTGTCCTGTAGATGCAAAAGTTCAAGAATTTCCAGCACCTAGTACTCGACGTGAGTTAAGGAGGTTCTTGGGTATGTCAGGGTATTACAGAAGTTTCTGTAGGAACTTTTCCTCTGTGTCCAAACCACTGACTGATCTCCTTAGCCCATCAAGAACTTTTGTTTGGACAGCAGAAAGTCAGACTGCTTTTGTAACTATCAAACAGCTGCTGTGTAGTTCACCAGTCTTGGCAGCTCCTAACTTTACTCTTCCTTTCAAGTTGGAGGTGGATGCCAGCGCAGTCGGAGCAGGGGCTGTGTTGTTGCAGGAGGATGGAGAAGGGATTGACCATCCAATTTGCTTTTTCTCTAGGAAGTTTAATAAGCACCAGTGTAACTATTCAACCGTTCAGAAGGAGGCTTTGGCGTTGTTGTTGGCGTTGCAACATTTTGAGGTGTAT
Organism: Danio tinwini; assembly: GCA_903798205.1. Taxonomy (NCBI): domain Eukaryota; kingdom Metazoa; phylum Chordata; class Actinopteri; order Cypriniformes; family Danionidae; genus Danio; species Danio tinwini. The sequence continues at coordinate 15,589 of CAIGQZ010031342.1, read as the reverse complement.
GTTGGATGTACTGCCTATCCTGTCATCGTATACACAGACCACAATCTTCTCACTTTCTTGTGTCGAATGTATAACCAGAATCAAAGGCTGATGCGGGGGGCTTTGGTAGTTCAAAACTACAATATTGAGATTCGACACAAGAAAGGAGTGGACAATGTGGTCGCTGATGCACTTTCTAGAGTGTAACTAACTCATTCTTTTGCATGTACAAACGTTATTTTAGAGGGTATAATGTTTGATTTTAAGTGGTGGGGTGTTACATGCCTGGGGATGTTGCTCTGTTGTTGCCTCCTCCCCTTTCTGTTTTTATTTGCTGCCTGCTGTTCTTCTAAAATCTAGGGTTTCCTATTGGCTCACTGAGTTTTCCCGAGTGGACCAATCAGAAGAGGATGGTGGTTATTTAAGCGCTCAAGTGACGACTTGGACCAGATTAAGGGGCCAGATCCTTGTCTCCTTTTTGCTGCTGTGTGTTTGTGTGACACTTGTGTCTGTCCTGTTCTCTGGTTTGCTTTAAAAGTTCAAGTTGTACATCTGTTCAGAACGTTCCTACTAAACTTTGCTTAAATCTGCTAAAAGGGAAGTGAAAGTGAAGTATGTCACGTGACTTACATTTTTACACACACGTAGTTGATTCTCTGTTAATACACTAGGTCAGAAGTGGGTGCTACTTTGTGTATGTTTGTTCAGGTTAGTGCAGCTGAGTAAGGGGCGTGTGACACTGAAGATGTTTTTTTTCTCCTGTTTACATATTTGTCTTTAGTTATTTAGAGGTGGGGGAGGGATTAGTTAGTGGGTGTTTAATTTGTTATATTCTTTGATTTGGCACCGCTTATTTTCCTTCCCTCTATCAGGTTTGTTTGTTTAATTCATTTTGCATTTATTGTACACAATTGTAAATATATTTTGGGTGATTTAATTATTATTATTTTTTTCTTTATATATATTTTAATAAAGCGAACCACTTTTACTTCCACCTCGTTGTCTGTGTCAGTTCATAGCAGGTATCATCTCAGGGGAATTAAAATATTGGGTTGTCATAATTATGTTAAGCCCTTTTTTATCCTCTGAGCCACAGGGGGCATAACACACTCCTTCACAGACGTAACCAGCACTTCAGTAACAAGACAGCGGTCTTTGCTTCGTTGCTTCGATACGTACTTTCGCTGTTTGTTTCTCACAGCCAGTCATTAAGTTTACATTGATCGTCTCGACCTGGTTTCTTTACTCGTTTCCCCGCACTGCAACAGTTCATTCAACTTCTCTTTCTTCGCACACCACATAATGCTGCCCTCTTCAACTCTCCTCATCCTCCTTTATCCTCTCACCCATTTCCTTTTTGCAGTCCCTTGGGTGGAGACCACTTAATGTTGACTTTTGTCAAAGAAAACACCAATAATCATAAATACATGATTAACTGCTGTCATGGCTTTGCAATCAAAAAAATTTTGTTATAAAAGAGGCCAATAGGGAAAAACAGCCATTAGTATAACGAAAAGGAAGTAAATTTGTCCTAAGTGTATTGCTTTTTTTTTTATTTCAAAGCATTGAAATAAGCAGAATATGTCAAAATAAGATAGCCCCAAATATCAGTCCGTTTGCTGAAACACAGAGAAAGTTTTGGCCAAATTAATCTCAAAACCACCCCAGATTGAATAAAAATGACCCAACAGTACACAAGGGGAAAGGTGCACATTCCAGCCTTTATGCAGATGCTGTACAGGTATGTCTCATGTCTGCAAGGCAAATGTTTAGCTGTTACCCCAGAACTTTTTTTCTGATGTGTTTACCAGTCAGGCACAGAATGAACAAGTATTCTCTGTCTGCTTTACAAATTTTAGAAAAACATTTATTTTTTGCAATTATGAATATATACGAATAAAATAGGCCATTTACAGCTTCCAAATCTGTGTCTTATCAATATGACTAAAATGACTTTTAGGATCAATTATGTAAGAAACTCTGAAAGTGGACTGACACAGTTTCAATTTACTATAACTTCTATGTTAAGCGACTTTGACACAATTTACATTGCATGTTAACACGTTAATGGACCAAACAAAAAATATGGTCTGATTTATTTTACATGTGCATCAAAATTACAGTGTATGTAGCCAATGTTTCCAGTGTCTTTTTACTTTTCAGCTTTTGATGAGAGTTTAAGACCTAATGAAAACTGATGCTTTATTTATTTATTTATTTATTTATTTCAGACCTAATTGAAGAGAATGAGGAGAGTAAAGAGGAGAAACATCATGTCAAAATTGAGGAAAAAACTCATTTACAGACTGATGGTATTTTGAAAAGGAAAGACAAGAATCGTTTCACCTGCACTAAGTGTGGAAAGAGTTTTGGAAGAAAAGACAGTCTTAAGATTCACATGATGATCCACACTGGAGAGAAACCATTCACATGCACTCAGTGTGGGAAGAGTTTCAACCAATCGTCAAGCCTTAATCTACACATGAGGATCCACACTGGAAAGAAACCATTCACATGCACTCAGTGTGGGAAGAGTTTCAACCAATCATCACACCTTAATCTACACATGATGAGCCACACTGGAGAGAAACCATTCACATGCACTCAGTGTGGGAAGAGTTTCAACCAATCATCATCCCTTAATAAACACATGAGGATCCACACTGGAGAGAAACCATTCACATGCACTCAGTGTGGGAAGAGTTTCAGCATATCATCATCCCTTAATCTACACACGAGGATCCACACTGGAGAGAAACCATTCACATGCACTCAGTGTGGGAAGAGTTTCAGCCGGTCATCAAACTTTAATATACACATGAAAATCCACACTGGAGAGAAACCATTCAAATGCACTCACTGTGGGAAGAGTTTCAGCATATCATCATCCCTTAATCTACACATGAGGATCCACACTGGAGAGAAACCATTCACATGCACTCAGTGTGGGAAAAGTTTCAGCCAATCATCCTCCCTTAATGAACACATGAGGATCCACACTGGAGAGAAACCATTCACATGTACTCAGTGTGGGAAGAGTTTCTGCCAATCAACAAACTTTAATCAACACATGAGGATCCACACTGGAGAGAAACCATTCACATGTACTCAGTGTGGGAAACGTTTCAGCCAATCATCCTCCCTTAATGAACACATGAGAATCCACACTGGAGAGAAACCATTCACATGCACTCAGTGTGGGAAGAGTTTCAGCCGATCATCACACCTTAATCAACACACGAGGATTCACACTGGAGAGAAACCATTCACATGCACTCAGTGTGAGAAGAGTTTCAGCCAGTCATCACACCTTAATCTACACATGAGGATCCACACTGGAGAGAAACCATTCACATGTACTCAGTGTGGGAAGAGTTTCAGCCGATCATCATCCCTTAATCTACACATAAGGATCCACACTGGAGAGAAACCATTCACTTGCACTTAAGCCGCGGTCACACTGGACTGTTCCCCCCATAGACTTCCATTCATACGCACGCAAATGCGTCAGACCGGAAACGCAAGTTCGTGCATCAAGTTTCGCAGTTCACTCCATTGCAAAGTTGGTGAACTCTGACCTGCGAAATCGCATCACTTGACTGTGTGAGACCAATCGAAGATCAAAACATGACCTCTCTGGACAGAAATTTAAAATATGGACCAATCGCTCACTTTTTTAATGTCTAATCATCTTGTTTAATCCCGCCCCTTTTTACAGCGCCGTACAACAGAATTTTGCATGCTTAAACTCTAGTGTGACCGCAGCTTCGGTGTGGGATGAGTTTCAGCAACTCATCAGACTAGGGGTGAAACAGATCACTGTTGATACGTGATCCGTATGGATCGCAACTGATGGTTCGGAATGCACATGACCCGCGGATTAATAATTCATTTTGAATTTGTCAGTTAATCCAACAATTATAACCATTGCAGAGAGATCGCCTCCCACGTCATTCAAATCGTGTGCATGAAAGCATTTTGGCTTCCCTGTAAGATATAATGATGACGAGAAAAGTTGTGGTGGGACCTACTCAGGGCTTAATTCGTGCTGGAACCCGCCGGATCGGGCACCTCTGAAATCTGATCTGGCACCTCATTTTACTGATCCCTCTCCTCACCCGTCCGCTGTTCACTATTTTCCGCGACTACTCAACTCTCTTCACTTTCGTCCGCGACACCTTTCTGCCACCCACTACACCAAACCCCCGCCCCTCTACCCCGCTTTCCACATTCATGCGCAACATCTCTCTATCCTCTGGTAACATGCCAGATCCGTTAAAATCACTGTTTAATGAAACATGACCCTTGTGATTTTTTTTTACGCTGGTAAAAGCAATTACATTGTGTAACCAACAGATGACAACAAACAACCATCAAAATTTTGTCACTGAATAGGTTTTCAAAAATAATACACCCACAGTATAATAAAACATGACATATTAAATAATAAAAATAAATAAATAGTAAAAATAAATAGTATAATAAAATCATTAATTTAAGATAAATATGATCTGTTGTACAAGATGTTAGATTTCTATGTTTTCACTGCAGTAAGAATTTTAATTTGTGCAATTATAAGGATACCGTCTTCTATAGACATTTATAGAACATAGAATTTAGGATTTTTTTGCAGCAATTAGTTTCAGATAAGTCAACTCAAACAAAAATATTCTCTGTCTTAATTCTTGTGTCTGTAACAGTATGTGAAAAATCTAATGTGGGCATATGTTAAATTGTTCAATCAATCAAAAGGAGTAAAAATAACTACAAACCAAATGTACTTAGAGCATGTACTGTAATAACACTGTAAGCATATGACAATGAACAAGCATAGGACAAAAAACTAAACCTTTTCTGTTTGTATAAGTTTAAATATATTTAAGTGGGGTTTATTGTTAATTGTACTCGAATAGATACTTAAGTACACCAATCAGCTAACATTATTCAACTACTTTACATCTGTGGTCTTGTAACTATTTCAAAAACCAGTCTAAAAATGTGACAATATAATTACACGTTCATGGAAAGAGTGTCGTTTCATTGTGTAAGTTGTTTGTGGACATATTTTGGTAATTTCATCAAGCAGGCTTTTAACCCTTTTTTTTCTTTTTCTTAAAGGCATTGTAATAAGTTATGGAATATGGGTTATTTTATAGATGTAATTGTATTTTCTTACAAATATTTTTCACTTATAAATAAATAGCATTTCTGGTATCGTTAAATTTTTTTAAATTCCAGAACGAATATGTAAGTTTAGATGTAAGCATATTTCTTTTTAATCATTCTTTAAAAAAGAACACTATCATGAAAGATGCAAATTTTCAATTAAATATATGACTGCTTTGAGCCCTAATGGGAAACCAAACAATTCAGACTGCAGCATATTGTTGAAAAGCCTGTACATATTTCTGTAAAAACATTTACATTTATTTTATTGCCCATTTTGTATGGCAACCAGTTTTCAAATGTCTTCAGCTGAGCACTACATTTTGTCAACCTAAAACTTCCAAGAAATGTAAAATTCTTTATTAGTTCTCTAAAATCTTTCAATTTGAATATATTTACGATACGACCCTGTAATTTTATATATTTACTTTTAATCAAAACAGGTATCCCTACATCATCACGCCTATGTCTTAAATAAAAGAAAAGATGTTGACTAAATGTTTAATCATGACTTTTTCTTATGACACCCTGGCTGATATTCATAGTACCGCCCAGTGAGTGAAGGCGGTCCTCATTGAATGTGTAGATAAAGCGACCATTATTACTTCCAGCTACCAAGGATTAATGCTTTTGATTACAGTTACTGATACCATAATTTTCTACAAGAACACTTTGATCAGGAGTAAAAAAGATTGAAGACGTAAAAAGGTACTATCTTTGAGGACCACACCTACTACTTTGGTCTTGTTTGCACTGAACTATTAGGACTGAACTATCGCTGTTTAAGGACACCAGCACCATCTTTAAGGTACTACTGCATATGTTCTACACAGATTATGGGACAAACTTTATATTGTGAATAAGTTTTCTAAAAAATATTTCCTGATTTCTTCTGGCAGCCCCCATGCAAAGATGGCTGATTGCTATTGCTCTCAAAATGCTGACGGTGATGCGGATGAAAGGCCTGAGTGCGACTGTGACCCTGTTTTTGGTTGTCAAATGAGTTCTATTGTGGACGACATGTTTAAACTACATTATAGCGACCATATGGTCTTTCTTCTGGAGAAGATCATTAATGATGCGTGTGATTCTAATCATGATTGTATAGGAGATGGCAAACGTGTGAAAAATCTCAAAAAAGAAATGGACGTTGTGAGAGGGGGCCTTAAACTCATGGACCGATACGATAAATCAATTGACACACCTGTGTATTTGTAGCAATGGTGCAGTCTGTGCAAGCATTACAAAAATTCTGGAGGTACTAACTGAATGGAGCGATGAGATGGGAGTAACACATGTTCTAGGTATGTGTACATTTGTAACAGATATTTGGGTGTCACTGGTTTCACAAAACAAAATAACAAATATTGCTGAGATTGTGGAAGTTTTGACCAACCACATTCTAGAACATGACATTGCTTTTAGCAGAATTGCTTTGCTGTTTAGATATTCAGTAATGTGGTTACATTGTTCTGGTGTATCCTATTTTTCTTTAATGTATGACTGTATATATATTTTTTTCTTAGTTCATTTGTCTTTATTATTGTTTTGCAATCCATGTTTATTCAATATTTACTACTCTATTTCAGTGTATTTGCTTGAAATAAAAGCTCATCAGCTTAAGTCTCCATCTAGTCATCAATAAAATTTGGATTAAATCATGTAATTTACAGGATCAGGTTTACATACAAAAATAATAACTTAAAGTAAACTTGCAAGAGTAGCCATGTGTTAATTAATGCATTCAAAGTCTAGCGGTATAAATGACCTAATACTTGTTCTGAAAAGTGTCTATGCCTTTACTGTAAAAAAAAAAAAAAAAATGTTAGAAAAGATGCAAAACACAATTGTGTGAAACAATTCACAGAAACATTGTCAAAATTGATTAAAGCTCTATATTTAGTCCGAATGTATATTTAAATAATTAGACAATTAAAATGATGCATAGTGTGTCAAGGACCGTTTAGTTGTTTAAAGCTTAAATGTATAAACTAGATTGTTTATTACAGTTGGTTGACGTTTATCGGGATGACGTTTAAAACAACCTGATAACACACAGTTCTCATACAGTATGTATGCACACAGTAATTGTATCAGAAAAAGCGGAAAGATTACTTTTTTCATGTTGTGTAACAGTTTTGTAGTCAGTTCAGAAAGACAATCTAAAAACTGTCGCCCAATTTAGTTTTCAATCTTGAAGGACTGACTTGCGATTTCATAATTTCTCATTTATTTGAAAAAGTGTGTGAACAAAAGTTATACATAATATTGATTGCTGTCTCTTGTTTAAAACCAAAACATTTACAAATCAAATTTTCATGACAGTTGAAAAGAATACATTTTAGCCACACAGCTAAATGTCTATTTCTAATACAATGTACCTTAGACACTGTTGCATAAACATATTAATGCAGATTTAGTGGCAAGTATTCAATTTAGTTTTGTACATTCATAATTCTTGTGAAAAATAAATATATTGTGAAGAATTAAACAACAAAAAAATAAATAGCAGTAGAAATGGTTCTTGTAACTTTTACTGTATGGACCAGCATAGTTTTAAAAACTTGCATACATCGTAACAGATGCTATGAGAGCTGTGCAAAATTACAATCTTTTAACACGTATGCAAAAAGTAAACATTCTGTGTTAAAAAGTGCAACAGAACTTGGTTGCTTGAATTAGGTCAAATAATTTGGTGAGATGACAGTGGTCCTAAAACATACTTAAATGTTTCAAAAACATTCTGCATTAGAGGGTTGATAAAATAAACGTATTCATGCATTACAGTTTACTGCAAAGTATTCTTCAAATAAAATGTGTTTACTCTGACATGACTGTGCTTTGTTGACAGTATTGTTTGTAGCATTCAACTACGATACAAATAACTGTGGCAAAGTGTTGTTATTAATGTTACTTGGGCTACATTAGAGGTTAAAAATATCTCCATATCAGGAGTTGAGCCCAGACCATCTGGATGAAATTCTAACCATTAGACCATATTGGTGTAACCAGTGATTTTCAAAACATCACTTTTTTTCCCAATTGAACCTGTTCTTGTTTTAATCTTTTTCTTAGTGATTTTGTCTCTTGAATTTTACAAAGGTGTATGTGTCAGTATGAATGTAATGTTTGAAATGTACAGTATCTTTACGCTTGACATAGCCCCGGCAACACTGTTCTTAAAAACTTCAGAAGAAAGGGAACAACGTTAAGTAACTTTTGAGAACTGACAGTTTTAAAAACATGTATGCTTTGTAACAGACAGTGGCGTAAAATTACAGATTTTTAGCACATGCATAAAAAGTTTTTTCATAAAAAGCAAAATCAAAAGCTTGAATTGGTTCAATGCTTTTGGTTTGTAAAAAACAAAACTTTGATCATGCGTTACATTTAATCTTAGTATTTATTTTAAACATCACTTTTCTGAATTATAACGTTTTATATTCTGAGTGAAAAAACATTCAGTTACATTTTAGATTGTTCATTTAAAAATGTGTATGTCAATGAAAAAGACATTCAGTTTAAAGAAACATACACACTCACTACAAAATGTGTGTAGTCACAATAATCTTGATTAATCTAAATCGAATGGTAAAAGAAAAGCATCATTTACACTGTAAAATGTAGTCAGTCTACTTTCAACAACTATCTGTAAACTTGACTAATTTTAACAAATATGTAGAGTTACTTAATTTGACACTGTTATGTGAACATATAACAGGTGGATCCAGTAGTAAACTACTAAAATTTACTATAGAACATTAAGTAAAGTTAACTAGTTTTACTGTTTTAGATAAACTTAAAATCACTTTTCTTCTTAAAATAAATATCAGCGTTATTCCAAAATTCGGAATAATCTATATATTTCTCTTTATATTGCCAAGTGTTTGCAATGAATTAAAATCAGCTTGAATCTAAAATTCTTTAACTAAGTAGCCTGTCTTCAATTGTGAGAAATACAACCACTACGAGTAATACATTTTATTAACCTTTTGAAACAGAAATAACAATACTGTCTAAAGACCAAGTCCTTTTAGTAAATCTTTTACATTTATTTTCAAATCTACACCAGTGATGACCAGTGTGCAAAGCATTACGCTTTTAAATTAATTGTACTACAATGTGTGCCATAAATTACAGGACATGCTTGTAAATATATTGAAAACATGTTAGTCAAAAGAAAAACATTCAGTTTAAAATGATTTTCATAATAAAACTGTTCATTGAACACAAAACACAACTTGAATTTGCATCTGTGTTTTTCAACCAACAGTTTAGAACATTACATTTTTAGATTAAATTGCTTTACAAGGTGTGACAATTTGTCGTCAATACAGATTAAGATTTGTTATTTACTGGATTAATATTGTAAACGTACTTTTTATTTGATAGTTGTGACAAAGACACATTAAAATTATATGACCGATGCTCTTATGTCTGGATTAAAATATGTATAGTCTAATGTAGTAATAATGTGAAAAACAACATAACCTAATAATAAACAAAAATAAAAACAGATTCAATAAATACTGTGTCGTGAATTCCCGCAGCCAAATCCAGCCCTGGCACACACACACACACACACTCGCACACGCACGTGAACACACATACACACACGCACACGTTTGAATGCATGTGAATAGATATGCAATACCATCACACTTTCTAATCACCTAACAACATGTACTATTTAGTAGGAGATACCCACCACATGCAATAAGATATATACCATATCTGATATAAACATCTTTCACAAACAGTTGATGGATGGGGTGTTGTCTAAGGGATAAATTTTCCTTATCATCTCTCACACACCCACACAGTCACCAACCCCACCCACATCCCAGCCAGAGACACACACACACATGCAGTCAGTATGGTCGTACCAGTGTGTGGCATGACCACATGGGATAAATGTTGGATAATGATGCATAAACTATAGTTTATTAATTATAAATTAATATATTTATATTCACAATATAATTTAATATAATAATTAAAATGTTTTAATAACGGTTGAGATCATTTATTTCATTTAATTAAAACCTAATTAATGATAGTATAAAATTTAATTTATTTTAATATTTTAATTAACCGGAATTTTATTTTACATTAAACTGATAAGAATCTAATTACCGGAAATATAATTTATATTGAACTGATAAGAATCTAATTACCGGAATTATTCATTTTATTAAACTTATAAGAATCTAATTACCGGAATTATTCATTTTATTAAACTGATAAGAATCTAATTACCGGAAATATAAATTTTATATAAAAGGGAGCGGGGCTTAAACCGGAAGCGGGGCTACAATCCATTAAACTTTTTTGACATATAGTGCATCATAAGACTCTCTCTCTCAGGTTAGATTTGAATGGAGTGCCTGACGTCGTTTCAACATTACCCCAATGAGCAAAACGATGTTGAATCAATGTCGGTGATCAACGTTGATTTGATATCAAAAGAAATGTTGATTTTCGGTTGAAATTATGTCATTCTGCTATCTGGGTTCCTTCTCCAAGGTCTGTAAAAGAATGGGCAAAAGGTTTATCTGATATATATATATATATATATATATAATGTGACAAGCGTCCCGAAGGATCATCAGCAAAGCCTAGGAAACAAAGGAGAAACAACTGCATGCCCTCAACACAGGCTGATTGGTCCCAGCTGGAGGCCATCAGCCGGCTTGCATTTAAACTGTAGCAACACAGCAGAAGGGTGAGAAGGCTCTCCATGAGAACAAGTATTAACCCAATCTCTCTCTATTTTACCTGGGAGCAGCTGTTATGGCACTTAGTGCTCAGCATATACAAGTACACTCCTCACAAATCTCTATTTTAAATTCCTATTTTTAATAGGAAGTTAAACAATATTATATTTGTGCATGTACATTAGACTATTCAGTACTGAAGCCAAATCTGGAGCTCATCTAACAAAATAACTCACAATACTGGTCCAAAAACTAGTACACCCAAATGTATATGTTATAAAAAAATATTAAAAACAAATTTAAAACAAGAGGAAAAATCAAGAGAAGCAAAAAAGAAAAATGTAGTTGAAATTGTGTAAGTTGTATTTGTTTTGCAATATTTGGCTTGAATTTAATTGTATTATTTCAATTCTATACATTTATTATTTTTATATACAATATGTTAACCTTTTTCTGTAGCGGAGGCACAATTTGTATCCAAGTCGCCTGTCAATTCACTACTTGAAACTTCACAACTCTCCCTTTGATCCTGAAAAGAGAAAAAGATTGAGGTTATTCTAAAATAATGTCCAGACAAAGCACACCAAATGGATGGCACACAAGAGCAAAAAGATACCATTTTGACAGATGGACATTGAGCACCTTTTTGGCAGGGAGACAAGTCACAATTTTAGCTTGTAGGTCATCCTATTTGAAAAGTAAAAAAAAAAAAAGTAAACTTCAGAAACAATTCAATGAAAACAAAAAGCTTAGGAAGGAAACCAAAAATATTATCATGTCATTTGATTAAACATTACGACCATGTCACCAAATGAAACAGGATGAAATGAAAACAATACAACAATATTCTATGAAGTTTCTATGAAGCTTTCTCTGCTCCAGCTTCTCTGATCTTTGTTAACATTTTCATAATAATAATAATAATAGCAGTAGGGTTTTTTTTTCTTCATTCAAGAATGAAAATATACAACCACAATAAGGAGATCAATATAAGAGAGATACAAAGAGGAAAATTACAAACTACATTAGCTGCAGAAGGAAAAAAAAAGACAAATAAAGGGTTAAGTAAATTAAAATTGTAAAAAGGTGTTTGAAAATAAATAAATTAAGAGCATTACAGGAAAGATATCTAACACAGATCAGAGTCAATAGACAAAACCAAGAATCTGACACATTTTTGTTGTTGCACATACGAAAAGATTTGAGCAGTGAATCAACTTCAATCAGAAAATGTCGAAAAGTAGGGACTGAAGCCATGCATTTTTGTTTATGTATAAAAAAATGTCCAAACAAGATAAAAATGTTGAAGATAAATTCTTTAGATTTATGTGAAGATTCTGAGTAATAACAAATAATTTCTTTTAAACTAAAAGATTGTGCAAAGGTAGGAGTAGTGTTTAAATAACGATACAGGTCAAACCAAAATTTCTGAACAAATTTACACATACAGAATAAATGTATTAAAGTTTCCTCCTCCTTACCACAAAATGTACAACCACTCGGAATATCAACATATTTGGAAACAAATGAGTTAGCCGGATATATTTTATGCAATATTTTAAAGTGGATTTCTTTCATTTTATTAGGAAGGAAGTATTTATGAGGCAACAACCAAGCTTTTCTCCAATCTATGTTATTAATTAATGCAGCCCAATGCAATTTGCCTCGTGGAACAATATGATTTCTTTGCTGAAGAATTAGATGAATATGTTTATTATTACATTTTTTATCATAAATGTCAATGCCGTCCAGCAATAATCCTGATTCCTTCATATTTTTTGTATTGTATTGCATATGACTTTTGACCAGATGCATTAAACCTGTGGGGATAGCTCTAAGAACAGTATTACATTCTTTAAAGGGAATAGGAAAGTCATGAAAAGTCATAAAGTGCTCATAAGACAGTAAATTATCAAAATCATCAAATATAGAAAGTAAATAAATTAAGCCTCTATCAAACCAATTAGGATAAAAAAAGAGACTTATTTTCAACAGTTAAATCCATATTATTCCACAAGATAGTTTTGTGGGGTGAGAAGTTGTGAAGGTAACACAACTTCCATGCAAGAAGAGCCTGCTGATGAAAACTGGCTAACTTAACCGGACGTTTACCATGCAAGAAATTACATTTTAAAATAAAGGGGAGACCACCAATTTTATTAAACATAATTCGGAATGAAAAACCATATAGTATTTGAGTTTAATAAACATCTTAGCCAATTTATTCTAAATGCATTGACAGATCTATGAAAATCTATAGCTTCAAGTCCCCCCTCACTTCTACATTGTGATATCACATCTTTTTTTTTTATTTGTGGGGCCTATTTTTCCATATAAAGTAAAAGAGAAGTTTATTAATGCTTTTAATAGAACCATCATTTGTATACAAGGAAAGTGAAGGGTAGATAAAGCGAGAAAGACCTTTTGCTTTTAAGAGAAGAACCCTACCATATAAAGATATATCTCTTTGTAACCAAAGATTAAAAATATTTTGTGTTGTCTTCAATCTACTAGTAAAATTAAGATACTGTCTGGCTATTAAATTTTGTGATATGTAAATGCCTAGATACTTTACTGAGTCTTTAACTGGAATACCTTCAATTATTTTGTCATCACATTTATGCAAAGACATTATTTCACATTTGGATAAGTTTAGATTTAGCCCAGATGCACATGAAAATAGTTTAACTATCTGAGTGGCTTTAGAAAGTTGATTTTTGTCTCTTAAAAAAAGCATGGTGTCATCTACTAGTTGAGAAATTTTGATCTCCCTGTCAAAAATGGAAATGCCTTTTAAATCCTGGTTGTACGTAATACTCAACGATAATAATTCAGTAACGAAAATAAATAAAAGTGGGGAAATTGGACATCCCTGTCTGACACCCCGTCTTATAGAAAATCTATGTGAGGTGAACATATTAATTATGACAGAACTGGTTATCCCCGTATAAAACATTTCAATTATATTAATAAAAGATGGACCAAAACCAAACTTTTTGAGAGACTGCAGAAGAAAATCATGCTCAATGGTGTCGAAGGCTTTAGAGAAGTCCAGAAAAAGTAAGATAGCCGTAGATTTTACAAAGTCAGCATAATCCACCAAGTCTAAAATAAGTCTAATGTTATTACTAATGTGTCTGCCTTTTAGAAAACCTGACTGTGTTTCTCCTATAATTTGATTGATCTTAACTTCTGATCTATTTGCGAAAACCAAGGCCAATATTTTATAATCCACTGTAAGAAGCGTAATAGGCCTCCATTTATCTATTAACAGAGGGTCTTTCCCGAATTTTGGGATTAAAGAAATAATGCCCTGTTTTATCGATGAAGTCATTTCTCTCTGACTAATGCATTCTTGATACATGCAGAGTAAAGGGGACTGAATTAGGTCCCAGAAATGAATAAAAAATTCAACGTAAAAACTATCAACGCCAGGGGACTTGTTTTTCTTCATGGAAAATAATGCAGATTTAATTTCCCCCCTTGTCAATGTGGCATCGCAAAAATCTTTAAAATCATTATCAATAGGGGAAATGTGGTTTTTAATTGTCTCAAAAAAAATTCACAACTATCTAAATTAAATTCAGAAGTATAAAGATTACTATAGAAAGTTGAAACAAAAGTAGAAATTACTTTTGGATCTGTACACCTGACATCATTAATATTGAGCGCTGTTAATGAGTTTCTCCTGCAGTTCCTCTTCTTTGAAGCAAAAAAATAATTAGAGTTAGTCTCTCCTTCCTCAAGCCATTTTGCTCTGGATCTAACAAACACCCCTTTAGCCAAGTCCAAATAAGCTTGATTAATTTGAATATTTAAATCCCTTAAACACAATTCTTCTTCTGGAGTTAGTACTTTTAGATTAGATTAGATTAGATTCAACTTTATTGTCATCACACATGTACAAGTACAAGGAAACGAAATGCAGTTTAGGTCTAACCAGGAGTGCAATAGCAGCAAGTGCAGGATACAGGTATAAGTTATAAAGTGCAGTTATAGAAAAACTATGGTGATATTTACAAATGGATGTACTATGAACATTATATACCGGTTGTGTTAGCTATGAACAGATTTACAATAGATGGATAAATGTACAGGTTGCTATTAATAATCAGAAGTGTGCAGATAGATAAACATATATACAAATGTATATGTCCAGTGGGTGTATACATAATTACAAATGTACATGTGCAGTAGGTATGTACAGTTCAAATAAATGAATCAGTGCAATGAATATGTGCTATTTTTAAATGTGCAAATCTTAAGTAGTGCAGTGATTATGAGGAGTCTGAGTTATGAGGAGAGGAGAGTGGGGTGTGTATTAGGGGGGCAAAAAGTCAGTGGGGGGCAGAGTTCAAAAGGGAGACAGCTCTGGGGAAGAAGCTGTTCTTTAGTGTGCTGGTTTTTGTCCTGGGGAGCCTGAAGCGCCTGCCAGAAGGCAGGAGAGAAAACAGTCTGTGAGCAGGGTGAGAGGAATCTTTGAGAATACTGTGTGCTCGGCGCAGACAGTGTTTCCTCTGGATGTCCTCTATGGCTGGCAGTGTGGTCCCTGTGATGCGTTGGGCAGTTTTCACCACCCGCTGCAGTGCCTTACGCTCCGCAACAGAGCAGCTTCCATACCAGACTGTGACACAGTTCGTCAGGATGCTTTCTATTGTGCAGCGGTAGAAGTTCACCAAGACGGCTGATGACAGCTGGTTCTTCTTAAGTTGCCTTAAGAAAAATAG
>CAIGQZ010031333.1:0-15628 GCA_903798205.1 Danio tinwini | reverse complement strand
TATATATATATATATATATTAGTGGTTAGAACTGTCACCTCACAACAAGAAGGACACTGGTTTGAGTCCCGGCAGTGTCAGTAGGCATTACTGTGTGGAGTTTGCATGTTCTCCCCGTGCTGGCGTGGGTTTTTCTCCGGGTGCTCTGGTTTCCCCCACAGTCCCAAGACATGCGCTATAGGTGAACTGAATAAGCTAAACTGTCCATAGTGTATGAGTGTGTATGTGAATGAGAGTGTATGGGTGTTTCCTAGTACTGGATTGTGGCTGGAAGGGCATCCGCTGCGTAAAACATGTGCCGGAATAGTAGGTGGTTCAATCCGCTGTGGTGAGACTCGAATCGATCAAACATCCAATGGTCAAATGCTGAAATTAAAGGGCACCTAGGTTACCCCTTTTTCCAGATTTAATATAAGTCTTTTGTGTCCCCAGAATGTGTCTGTAAAGTTTCAGCTCAAAACACCCATCAGATTATTTATTATAGCTTTCACTAGTTTTTGTTTTATAGCTCTCAACAGATTTTTGCTGTTTTTGTGTACTGCACCTTTAAGGCTAGTCCTCCCCGCCCACCGTTTCCATGTGCCTATCAGCGTGCCTCAGTCTCCTCCCTCGGCTGCCTCAGACAACTGACACAGACATAAAGGAAGCAGATCTCACGTAACGTTTGTGAGAAAAACTACAGTAAGAGCTTTCCCAATGAGTATTTGATGCATTTGTTGTGTGGAGCTGCAGGAAGAGTCACACACAATGTCGTTACAAAGTTCACGCACACACATAGACACACACACACACACAGCGCAGACACACATGCACATACATACAGCGCTTGCGTTTAGCTTTGCACTGTCTTTGCATGCAAATGTGATAGGATACAAGTTAATCTCCACTGCTGTATGGATATCTGTTACGTTAATGTACAAAATAAATCTGATTTAACGTACACAAACCGGGATTGAAGCGTCTTATTTTATAATTGTTCTGACATGCGGCTGTGTTGATGAAGTAAAGCTGAAGTAAATCGCTGTAATTCATTACTCACACGCCCTGTTTTAAAATATTTTAAACTTGTAAAAATCACTCTAGATCACATTTGATAATGATTTATGATCCTAGCAAACTGAACAGACCTTTTATTCCTGGTTGATTTGCGTATGTCCTATCTTGTTGATATGATTATACATGTTACTACGGAGACATGTTAATACGCAGCTGTCAATCAATTCGGTGGGTGGAGGGACCGCACTCCTACGTCAAGTTGCGGTCGGTCTCAAAACCGCTCCAATTGGTCCACCGTTTTTATGTTGTTAAATTAAGAAAAAAAAGCACTGAGTGTGTTTATATCACCTCAATATGACGGTCTATACACTATACCTACACATATGTCTGTCCAAACAGCTTGAAAAGTAGATTTTTTACCATAGGTGCTCTTTAAATAATAATTCCTGAAATTTGCTTAATTTACAATCAGGTCTTAATTTGTGCCAGAACAAGCTGAATCCGCCACCTCTGAAATCTGATCCAACACTTTATTTTACCGATCCCCCTCCTTACACATACCCCTGCCTCACCCTGCTCTTCATTGTCTTTCGCGACTCAAAAACAAACGCGGGTTGCCAGATTGAGGACAGGAGCGAGTGATTTTAAACTGTGTTCTAAATAAAAGCAACGACACGCAACAGAGAGAATATTTTCCATATTAAAAGGAGTTTTTGTCATAACCAACACCTTGACTTGATATATTAGAAACGGCTTCTATTTCTCACAGCCGAACAACAGAAACCTATGACAATGATCACCTCAGGTAAACCTCATGTGCTTTATTCAGTGCTAAATGCTAACAATGTGAGTTTGAATGCCATTTTACATTTAATGATGTTAAAGAGGGTTAACATGTATTAAATAGATTCTAAACCTTATCGTTTCGTGAGTGAATGCATATTCTGTGCTTCTGAAATGCCGTATTTAAATTTGTTGTGTTTCGTCTGGTGCAAACGGCCAAACTGCTCATTACTGCATATCTCATCACAAAGCGTGTTGTTAGGACACGCAGTTACAATGCAATCTGCTCACCTTATGTTTACTGTTGTAATATTTATTCATTCATTCATTTTCTTTTCGGCTTAGTCCCTTTATTAATCCGGGATCGCCACAGCGGAATGAACCACCAACTTATCCTGCACGATTTTACGCAGTGGATGCCCTTCCAGCCGCAACTTATCTCTGGGAAACATCCACACACACTCATTCTCACTCATACACTACGGACAATTTAGCCTACCCAATTCACCTGTACCGCATGTCTTTGGACTGTGGGGGAAACCGGAGCACCCGGAGGAAACCCACGCGAACGCAGGGAGAACATGCAAACTCTACACAGAAACGCCAACTGACCCAGCCGAGGCTCGAACCAGCGACCTTCTTGCTGTGAGGCAACAGCACTACCTACTGCACCAATCATAATATTTATATCATTTGCTAATTCATAATAGCAAATTATGAATTTCGACATCTGCTGTCACATTTTCGCTCACAGACAGCTTTCAGAGTCTTTCTGAATGAATGAATGAAATACGCGGTTTTCCAACAAGGCAACCCGGGGTGCTGAATTATAATTAGCTAAACTGGCATTGTGCAGGTTAAATTTACCTAAACAAAGACAGTGTTCCGGCACAGAAAAAAAAAAAACATTTTCAAAGCAGAATATCTGACTTCAGCATTGTTTTTCAGTTAAAATGGTTCACTTGGGATGTTTCTTAAATATCTGCACACATATTATGGTATTTTAATGCTTTAGAAGAGTTAAAAACTTACATACAGCACCTTTAAAGAGCCCCTATTATGGGTTTTTGAAAATGACCTTCCATGCAGTGTGTAACAGCACTAAGTGAATGAAAACATCCAGCTGAGGTTTAAATCTGAAAGTGCACCGTGTTTAAAACTACTGACTCAAGGGTCGAATAAATAAATCATGTTGGGTCTGGATCTTTTTCCTGAACACTTCAACGTTGATACGATACATCACCAAATATGTAGTGCCGGACCTGGTTAAACATGAACGCTCCTTTCTCTGCAGACGCTAGTGGAGCGCGGTGAATCTGATCATGACGTGAAGATGACGATCACTAAGAGATGGAGATTCAGCTATGAGGAATTAAGGGTTAAAGTTCATTTTTTTAACAATACCACAGTATAGCCAACTGTGTGCTGTGATTGTTCCTGTAATTTTTCTGATGATTGATACAATAACCTATGCTGCAACGCGGGATTCGTCGACCGTTTGCTATTAAAGGATGGAGCAGCAGAGATTATTATGTATGGAACTTCGTCAGACTTTTTACAGCAGGGGTCACCAAACTTGTTCCTGGAGGGCTGGTGTCCTGCAGATTTTAGCTCCAACCCTAATCAAACACACCTGAACAAGCTAATCAATGTCTTACTAGGTATACTTGAAACATCCTGACATGTGTGTTGAGGCAAGTTGGAGCTAAACCCTGCAGGGACACCAGCCGTCCAGGACCGAGATTGGTGAGCCTTGTTTTACAGTGACTTTGTCAGTAACTGTTGCAGTTCACATGGACCAGTTTCTTCTTCCTCCAGACAATAACATGTAAGTGCAATTAAAATTGTTGCCTCGTTCTCTGTAGTTTGCTCAATATGTGTTTAATTGTGTGTTGTAACTTGTAATCGCTCCGCACGGCTTGTAATCACTTATCTATTATAGATCAGTGCTTGTACTGTACCTCTCAGGTTAAATCATTATGGGCTATTCAAATATTGCATCCAAAACCATGTTAAAAAACGCAACTTGTGCTTCTTCCTTTACCAATTTAAATGTTTTTTTTTTTACCTTGCATGCACATCAGTCTGTTGTTGGAGACCTCCAAAACCAAAATATTACCTTTTATAATGCAAAATAGGGGTTCTTTAATATCATGCAAAATCATCTCCACGAGTCCTACTTGTCTAATTCTGTGTGTGTTTTGGGTTTATCAGGTCAGCAGGGGTGAGGAGTTTCAGGCCTCAGGTCATGTCCTACATGCAGTGAATATGACAGAGGCTTTATTACTCCCTCCTGTCCGGGTCACTTGTTTTCAACGGCTCTCACAGAGAACCTTTAAAGGGACAGTTCACCCTAAAAATGAAATTCTGTCATCATCTACTCTCCCTTCGATTGTTCAAAACAACGTTTCTTCCTTCTGTTGAACCCAAAAGAAAATATTTAGAAAAATGCTGAAAATTAGTAACCAATTTAGCTGTGTCCCAATTTGCATACTTATACTATATTCTAATAGTATATACTTTTTTGTGAAGAAAGAAGAACTGGCAAACTTTGGTACATACTACTTCCTCATTAATATTGTCATGATCATCAGCAATCCAGGATTGCAGATCGCTGGTAAACAGGAACCATCACCTGGACTACAATTCTGTCACCTTATGAACTACAAATGCTGTCATGCACCTCACACACCTGTTTCCGGATCTTCGATTATTACACACACAGCTGGTATCAGGTAGCAGCTGGTAGCTGACAGCAGCTCACATTCCCATGCACTTTGCTGAGTCTTGTTGTTGTTAAATTGTAGCATTATGAAGCGTTTTCCTGATCTTGTCTTTCCATGTTTTGATCCTTGCCTTGTTTTCTCGTTAATGTTGTTTTGGCTCCTGTACTGACCATTCGCCTGTTTCTGACTATGCTTCTGGATTACCCTTATGATTCTGTTTGTACCTGTTTGACTGTTGCCTGCCTGACCATTCTCTCTTTAATAAACTACGTGTGGATCCTCATCTCCATTGTCCAACAATTCTATGTTACAAACATGTTATGTTCCTTAGGAACGTCCCCTGTCAATCATCTCAGCCCATCAGGTCTTTGGATAATTATGCATTCAGAAGTAATTATGTCTGTAACTCACTGGTCCTACTGCACCCAACCCAGTCTGAGCTGGAATCGAGCCAGTGATGCTTTCTATAAGAGTCAGGTGCTTTAACTAATAGGTTAAAGACCATGGCCTCTAGCATCTGTTCAGAATCAGAATTAGTTTTATTTATCTGTTGCTAGCACGTTCACCTGCAAAGCACTTTGTTAGTTGGCCTGTGTTACACTCACCCCCCTAAACCTCACTCCCATCGCAGACGAGCCCCCACGTGTAACCCACCGGTCCTACTGCACCCAACCTGGTCTGAGCTGGGATAGAACCAGCGATTCTTTGTATGGGAGTCAATTGATTTAACTAGAAGGCTAAAGATCATGGCCCCTATTTTCTGTCCCTAGAGCACCTTTTGAGGTCAGAGGAGTGAGGTTTAACACTTCGCTAGCTGACCTCCGTTACACTGCATCCAACCCGGTCTGAGATGGGATCGAACCAGCAATTAGGTCTAAGATTGGATCGAACCAGCGATTCTTTGTATGGGAGTCGGTTGCTCTAACTAGGAGGCTAAAGGGGAGTGAGGTTTACCTGCATAGCACATCGCTAGCTGGCCTATGTTACATGTCTTTATATTAGTTCACATTGTTGTTGCAGATGAAGTATAACACATAAAATGTGATTTAAATATTTTACAATATTTAATAAAACAACTTTACCAAAGCCTCTCTACTTGAGGGTTAGTCTCGCGTGTCTATCATGTTTGTAGTGTGTTTACACGTGCGCCCTGAGTTTGTAGTTCTAATTGAATTCACATCTAATGTGCACTGTATTGTGGGCAATATTAGCAGTTAGAGCACGAATGGTTCCACACTACGAATTTCTACTGGAAATAGTAGACCATCCGGGAATCTTTGGCATACTCTTTTCAACATACTACAGTTTGAGACACACTATATATTTTTTTGAATACTATTTAGGATGGATAGTATTTGAATTGGGACACAGCAATTGATTCCACAGTATCTGTTTTCTATCAATGGCTAACAGTTACTAAAAAAGAGAAGAAAGGAACTGATAAAGGTTTGGAACCACTTTAGGGTAAGTAAATAGTGGGTAAATTTCTATTTTTGGGTGAACTATCCCTTTAAAAGTCTATGTATCTTCAACTTTCCTCCACCCTAAGTGTTATTATATTGACAGATGTGCTTTTGTGTCACAAAGATTTAAAGAATCAGTAACGAAATGTTCTTGCTGTGTTTTATTTTTATTTTTTGGATGATCTGCAGTGGGGTTCCTCCCTCCTGTCTGGGTCACTTGTTTTCAATTGCTTTAACACCCATTAAGACCCATTAAAGAGACAGTTCACCCTAAAATTTAAATTCTGTCATCATTTACTCTCCCTTCATTTGATTAAAACCTGTTTGAGTTTCGTGTGACGCAGTGGCGCAGTAGGTAGTGCCGCCTCACAGTAAGAAGGTCGCTGGTTCAAGCCCCGGCTGGGCATTTCTGTGTGGAGTTTGCTTGTTCTCCCTGCGTGGGTTTCCTCTGGGTGCTCTGGTTTCCCCCACAAGTCCAAAGACATGTGGTACATGTAAATTTGGTAAGCTTAAATTGTCTGTAGTGTATGTGTGTGAATGAGAGTGTATGGATGTTTCCCAGTGATGGGTTGCAGCTGGAAGGGCATCCACTGTGTAAAACATATGCTGGATATGTTGGCGGTTCATTCTGCTGTGGTGACCCCAGATTAATGAAGGAACTAAGCCAAAAAAAATGAATGAATGTTTTTGAGTTTCTTTCTTCTGTTGAACCCAAAAATATGTATATTTAAAAGAATGCTGTAAACGGGTAACCATTGACTTCCATAGTATCTGTTTTTATCAATATGAATGGTTGCCAGTTTCCGACATTCTTCAAAATGACTCCTTTTGTGTTCAAGAGAAGAAAGAAACCGATAAAGGTCTGGAACCACTTTAGGGTGAGTAAATTTCCATTTTTTTGGGTGAACTATCCCTTTATAAGTGCATGTGTCTTTAACTTTCCTCCTCCTTGAGTGTCATTATCTTGACAGATGTGCTTTTGTGCTTTTTTTGTGTGAATAAATACTATTGCTGTGTTTTTTGAATGAACTACTGGTTTAATGCAGTTGGGTTCCTCTCTCACCTCTGGGGCGATGTAATCCGGCGTCCCGCAGAAGGTGCGTGTGGTCATTCCCTCATACATGTTCTCCTTACACATGCCAAAGTCTGCGATCTTGATGTGGCCCTCGGAGTCCAGCATCACGTTATCCAGCTTCAGATCTCTGAGGACAGAACACAGGTGTGTGTGTGTGTGTGAAGCTCAAATAAGAGCAGCTGAAGGCAGATGTGGACAGTGAGTGATTGAGTGAGTGGTGTGTCTTTTTGGGCAGTGAACAGTGAGGTCAGGTTGACCTCAGCCTTCATCATCAGAGAGCATGATTAATGTGAGCTGAACGCCGCAGCCTACAGGGACGAGCGGGAAACAGCCGCTCTCTCTCTTCTTGCAGACTCACAGCAACATTTACGCTGCGCTTCAGGACCTGCTGAACCCTGAGTAATGCTGTTTACTTCAGGTAATGGCTGTTTTCAGCTAGACTCCAATTTCATTTTCACTGTATTCAGGTATTATTGCTCTAGAATATAGATATACAGTATAGATATATTAGTGTGGCTGGGAGATGACAGTTTAATAGCATATAAGAGGCCATGTGACATTATTATAAAGAACATTATGTTGTGCCTTTGGTTCAAAAAGAACATTATTTTCCATATACTCTACATTACTGTTGCATTTAATGCGCTTTGACTGGCCAAATACCTCAAGCATGTGACAGAAATGTCACACCCTCACAGACAAAATCTGCAGACTTCTTTGCTATTTATGTGCTAAATTTGAAAAAAAAAAATGTGGTTTTAATCTCAAAAGATTATATTATCAGATACATTATATAAATATTTGATGACTCAAGTGACCAAATGTCCTTTGGACAATAATAACACGGACTTGCAGAAAGTTACATTTTTAAACACAACAACAAATTGCATGTATTCTATCAATGCTACAGGAGCTTGGTTTAAATGGTTTATATATGTTATGATGACTGAATTAACCAAATGTCCTTAAACAATAATGAAATGAACTACAGAATGTTACATTTCCAAACACATTTACAAATTGCATTTATTCTATCAATGCTGTAGGCAGTACCCTATACGCAGAGTACGCAGGCATGGGGCATCAACTCCGGCGGGGGGCACCATCTCGATTGCTCCAAAAATAATTATTAACATTTATTTAATAATATTAACATAAACTGAGTGTAAATAAAACATATATTATAATATGTTGAATATGTATAAAAATACATTTTATGAAGTCCGCAAAAACAAACATGTGACATATTTTTTTCCGTGTACGCGCATAGACACGTGCACGCGGCGCGGTCCGGTCCACTTATCTTTGCAGCTGCTAGCAGCATGTAATTATAATTGTTGCAGCTCTATGCTCGGGAAAAGACAACAGCAGTCTGGAGCCAAGAAGAGGAAAAAAAGAATTAATCGCGTGCATCACTTTCAGGTTATGTCCATCAATTGAAAATATATTTTGGTTGTTCAAGTAAATTAGTAAGGCTAACATTAAGGCTTTGTCACAACTGCACCAAATCTGCCTGATTTGTTGTTTTTTACGTTCAGTTTTCTTGCTTTGCTGCTATGCATTGTGCTCTAAACTATGACAGGACATTCAATGACTTTTGCTGTTTGCCCCTTATCCCCTTGTTGCTGATAATTACACAAACTCAATAATTTTTATTAACTTGTCCAATAGTATACAATTCTGTTTGTACACCAGCTACATACACATGCACTGCACAACTATTTCACTGTATGTATTATTTATTATTATATGGTTGTTATCAGGGCTTTACATTAACACCCACCAACCCGCAAAATGCAGGTAGATTTCAGCCATGACAGATACTCTCACTAGCCACTTTGGCTGGTTAAAGATCATTTTTAAATTAAAGTTATCTTAAAAGCAGGATTCGACAATAAAGATGGCCTAATATGTGTGCAAATGTCATCTTAGAATCGAGAAGCAGCATGACCGACAAAAAAAGAGTTTGCGCGAGCAAAGGAAAGCATGTGAATACCAAATGAGTGGATGATTACTCGCGTGCACAGGTGATGTGATGCATGCTGCTGTTTTAAAAGGCATGCACGCTCCCGTTTCCTGGCGCGAAGCAACCGTGCCTAGAGGAAACACAACTGCTGCGATCGGTTCTCCTTTAAATAGACTGGACAAATAGTGATGCTCGTGCACACACAGTCCTGCTGCTTCCAAAAGTTCCGAATGTTTCTAAAATATGTGTTTTTGTAAGCAGCAGCGGTTGCCGGTTTTGTTTTAACTATTCTTTATAACAGAACAGATTATGGGCCTTACATTACCTATGTGCGCATGATCATCCTTCATTATCACACGGTATGTTTTTCACCTGTTTCTTTTGCTTACAGTTTTGTTAATATTGTTTAATTATCATTGTTATAATAACATTGCTTTAATAGAAGATTAACTGCCCATGTATGTGTAGTTAACTAGTGATCTGAGAGACCTTAAGACTGGACAGACTAGGCTACTGTGCATAGTTTTAGATACATGGCAATAATTATTTTTTAAATGTAATTGTTTTTATTAAGAACGGTTTTGTGAGAGAAAGAGCATGTATACAGCTATATTTTGCATGTTTTGACATATTATTTAACACTTGTGGCTAAGAAATAATTATTTATTTATTTGTGGTGTGGTCAGAGATACATTTGGTAAATCCTCAGTGTTGAGCTCTGAAAAGTCCTGTGAAATAAAAATGAATTGCAATGTGACACTGTGAAACCACAGCCCATTTGCTCATGCACATTGAGCAGGGTCATACACACAAAAAAGTGAAATAAATGAGGAGGCATGTGGACATAACACAAAGTCTAAATTTAGTCATTTTAGCATGCCAAAGTCAAATTTATGCATATAAAATATATTTTCCCAACAACAAAATTGTGGCTAGTGAAAATGGCGAGTGACGAGTAATGTTGGAAAACTACTAGCCGCAGTGGCTGGTGATCAAAAAAGTTAATGTCAAACCCTGGTTGTTATATTATATAATTATATACAGTTGTTTATTGTTTTGTCTATTTCTATACATTTCTTATTGCTGCTGTTGTAATTGCTTGTATCACTGCAATGACAATAAAGTCTCTTTAGTCTGTATATCGGTTTTAGGCCGGTTTTTCATTTTTGTACATTACCATAAATAGTTTTAGTCACAGGCCATGAGCTATTTTTATTGCATGAGTTCATTAATGATTTTCATTAATGATCATTGCTTTAATCGTATGTCATGAGTTTTTTCATGAGAGAGTATATGTTAACATTATATTGAAATGTGTTTATATTTTGTGGAATCAGAAACACTGATGACACTGTCTGTAAACACTTTTTTTAATTTTAAATGAGGAAAATAAACATGCGTTATGGATGTGACAAAAAAGTCTGCGAGTTTACAGTATACAACATACTTTGTAGAAATTCTGTGAATTAAATTGCAATAAAATAAAATAAAAGAAATAAAACTAATCAAAAGAATAAGAGTCGGCTCTCTATGAAAGAAACATTATTGATTTTATTTTATTTGACATTTTTTGCATTTATGAGGGAAAAGCTTCGTTATGGATGTGACATCTCTCCGTTATGGATGTGACAGATGTGAAATTGACATGTGTTTGATTTTGGCAAATCAAATATAACAGTTTGAAAACAAACGGAGACATTTTTAAGTATTTTTAAAGCACTGTAAAATACTTGCACAAAAAAAACCCCGCTGAAACAGTTTCGCTATTTTGGCGAAAACTTCATTTTTTTTTATGCCAAGGTTGACATTTGCATGGCACCTGATGGGTACTTGTAGCTTGTTAGTCAGGGTTCAGAGTGCATAAGCTTATTGGCACAGCTAGATTTTTGGCCCTTACCTTAAACAGTTTTCGCTCCACATGTAAACTCTTCAGCCTGATTTTAATTGGCATGTTATAGGTACATCAGTTACTGTAATGTGTTGACACATTTTAAATGTATAGCCCTTGAATGGCAAATAATTTTCCTTGCATTTAGAAACACCCTAAAAAGAAAAGAGTTATGCTACTGTACATTTTTATTTTCATAGAGTAATACTTACTACTCACTACTTTTGAGTACTTAAAGGCTACTATTTACTTATACATTGAGTACTTGAATATAACGGATACTTTTACCGTGTTTAAGCTACATTTTTTTGGCAAGTAATGGTACTTTGCATCATTGCATATATGAATTGTGGTTCTGGAACATTTTTAAGTGAAACCCATGTGATCAAACTTTCATATATTTACCTATTTAAAAAATAATAATATTTTGGTCTCTTTGGAAAGTATTCTGTGACTTTTTGGGGAGTCTAGATGGTGATCTTTTGTTGAATTGATGGATATTGAAAGTAGATTAAAATAAAGATTAGACAATTATATTATTGCTGTGTTATTTATTATTATTTATTTATTTAATTTTTGTGTTTGTTTTTGTTTCTTTTAAAGTGCATTAAGTTATTTTGAGATTATTTATTAAATTATACTTGATTTAAAACGTTCCATATATTTTTGTTTGAAAAGTACAATTCTTATGTGATTTACAAATAATAATACACTACTCATTCAAGTTTCTAACCAAGGGATGGGCAAACTTGATCCTGGAGGGCCGGTGTCCCTGCAGACTTTTGCTCCAACCCTAATCAAACACACCTGCCTGCAGCTTTCTAGTGATCTTGAAGACACTGATTAGTGTGTTCAGGTGTGTTTGACTACTGTTGGAGCAAAAGTCTGCAGGGACACCGGCCCTCCAGGATCAAGTTTGCCCATCCCTGTTCTAACCCATTTCACTAATAAATATCATCAAAGTTTTGCAGTATATGGACAAAAATGGAATAAAAGTGGCACAACTCCAATTGTGATTTCATGGTTTTTTTTAGAGCAGTGTTTCCCAACCCTGTTCCTGAAGGCACACCAAGCAGTACACATTTTTAACCTCTACCTAATCAAACACACCTAAATCAACTCATCAGAACATTAGAAGAGACTCCAAAACCTGAAATGAAAGGGTCAGATAAGGGAGACATCCACAATATGTACTGTTGGCGTGCCTCCAGGAACATAGTTAGGAAACATTGCTTTAGACAGATATTGAGCAAATGCAGTCCACGTTTGTCCTGAGTTTATTGCAATTACATGGCAAATAAACCAGCTTTCTCTGGACTACTGCAAAAGTGATGATGAAAATGGATATTTAATAGGCTTGTCTTGACGCCATCTCAGCTGTAATTGGCTAATGTAAAGAAAAACGAGTCGCATCTGATCCAATTAATTGTATTTTTTGCTGACTGTGACAATGGCTGATAGTGTAAGGACATCTATAATATCTGCTACAGTCTTCAGTTCAGTGGAGAGCAATGACTTTAAGGGATAGTTCACCCAAAACTGAAAATTATGTCATTATTAACTTAAAAGCAGTATGAATTGACACCCATATTATTATGTTTTCACTCTCTAAGTTAATAATGACCAATTTTCTGCCATTTTCTTTATCTTCTTTTGTTTTCAGCAGTAAAAAGGAAGGTTTGGAACAATTCGAGGGTGAGTAAATGGTGAATAAATTAAAATTTTTGGGTGAATATCTCTTTAAGGATGAAAATCATCCACTTACCTGTAAATAATTCCCTTCCTATGAAGAAAGAAGAGTCCGACTGCAATCTCCGCTGCATAGAATCTGTCAACACAGCACAGTGAGCATCAGTCAGCATCACACATTCACGAACACATCATAGACTTTTTTTTTTCTCTCAGACTGCTATTCAAGTCCTAACAAAGCAATCAAAAGTGCTTTTGTTCAGTGGTTGAATGTTTCTAGCCTCTGTTGACAAGGTGAGAACGGTGTGGTGTCGGAGCGCAGGCATACATTAGATTAACATGAACTGCTCTATTTCTGGAGACGCTCTTTTATGATCAGCGACCTCATATATTCCTTCATTATATGCTGTTTCTTTAGGTTTAGAGCTTACTATTTGTGCATTTATAAATGTGGGGTATTTTATATAGAGTGTTTTCTGCATTGCTATGAATTATTTCCATTCATTAATTTTTATTAATGTTAGTTTCAACATTTGCTAATGGATTATTTGAATTGTAAGTTTTAAGACGATAAATAAATCATGAAAATTGAAGGCTTATTGTTTGGTAATGCATCATGCAATTTTAACAAATTAAACCTTATTGTTAAAGTGTTATCACAGCTTTTAATTTATTTAGATTTAAGACCTTAAGAAGAATGATTACAGAGGTTAATTTAGGTCATTATTTAAGTAATTAGCAACTCTGATGTGAGAAATTTATAACAGTTAACAGATGATAAAACACTCCTGCTTTTAAATCCTCAACATGTCTTGCCTTCTTGACTTTTATACACTCAAAAACAATGCTGGGCTGTTGTAACCCAAGACTGGGCTAAATATAGACAAACCAAACAATTGGGTTAAAAAGAGTCATTTAAATTTAAAGGGACAGTTCACCAAAAATCGAAAATTCTGTCATCACAACTGTTAACAATTTCCTGTAGAATCTACAGAAACTTACTATAAATGAGTTACAGCAAAATACTACAGTTTAATATACTAATACAGTTTATATTACAGTTAAATATGGTGTAATTTACCAAAATCGTTAAAGGGCATGTACTCACCCTTCCCTTGTTTTAAGCCTGTTTGACTTTCTTTATTCTGTTGAACATTAAAGCAGATATTTTTAAGAAACCTGGAAACTATTGACTTCTATAGTATTTATTTTTTCTTACTATGGAAGTCTCTTGTGAACAGAAGAATCTCATAATGATTTGGAACCACTTGATGGGTAAGTAAATAGTGAGAAAATCTAAATTTTTTGAGTGAACTATCTATTTAATTAAAAACAACAACAACAACAATGTTGGATTTGTCAATATTTGACCCAACATTGGGTTACGACAACAAAGCATTTTTTAGAGTGTGAGAAAATTACTATTCAGAATTGCTCAGAATTTCTGGTGTCATTCTATAGAACGTAGAAAGCCAATATGTTGTGTTTAATATACAAATAATACCAATAAACTTAATCTAGACTAGTGCTAGAGTCTACAGTACAACAATTATTACAGCCTTTAAGTAATTTTTTGACCAGATAGCCAAATATTAAGTGATTTTACATGAAAATGAGTTGCAAATGTCAGATATACACAGTAAAAAATGGTGGATTCCACACAATTCCTTCATGTTGTCCCAAAACAATTTAATTAAGTTAACTTAATCGTTTTTATAAATCTAAGTGGGTTGAACATAAAGCAATTAAGTTGTCCCCAAAAACCTTAAGAATAATGTTAAGTAGTTTAAACAAGCAGCGTAAGTCATTTTTTGAGTGTACCTGAATGCTGAATGAATGAATAAATGAATGGATGAATTAATTAATTATACCTTTTTATGCTTCTTCAAACAACGCAATCTTATGGCAATTCGTAACTTTTTGATTTAGTAGCTAATTCATGTGAATAATTTACTAGAGTACAATTTGCTCAACCCCCAATGATGGTTAGGTTTAGGGGTAGGATTTTGGGGCAAGCCTCCTTTTATAAATCGTATGTTTTCGTACAAATGAAATTGTATGATTTTGTATAATTTAGCTATTTTTCTGACAATACGTAAATAGTTATGTTTCCTCATGAGATGGGGCTGCTTCAGAAGGATTTTAAGTTTGCAGTGCTTTATACACTGTAAAAAATAACTGTTAAACCGTTTTGGTATTTTGTGTTTTTTGTGTATTTACTGTTGTGAATTGCATCATGGGACCTTGACCTTTGCTCTGTCGTATTTTTGATGTTGACAATTCTCTACAGTTTAACAAAGTGACTTTTAATTACAATAAAGTACTGTAGTTTGAAATAATATAATGTATAAGAAATAATATATCGAGAAATAAGACTGTAAAATAACAGAAAATGTACTGGCAGTTTTTGTATCGTAATACAGGGATTTTCAACCGGTGGGTCACGGCACACTAGTGGGCCTCAGCGATCCTGCAGGTGGGACGCGAGAGTAACTCTCATTATTTCATTATGCTATATTAAAATGATCGAAGTAATGCACTTTCTTCTGTTCTCTGATTGATTACTTCAAACTCTGCAACTACACGTAAAGTCTGTTCATTCACAAACTATGCGTAAAGTGAAAGTCTAAATCTCTCTTTGTGTATTTTTGTGTGAACTATTTAATATATCCACATAATTGTCCAAATTAATGTCCTGTGAGTGTTTTATGACAGACGCGCGACCATACAGGAGGATCTAGTGAGGCTCAATGGTGTTTCTGTCATAGAATGTAAAATAAACTTGCATGTGAGATTCAGACAGGCTCTGGTGGAGCTGTTCAATGTTTCTGTCAGCGATCTCCTAATAATATATAGCTGCAAACTCAACCGCCATCAGATCGACGCATTTTAACAGATTTAGGGTGTTTTACTATATTTTACATTTGTCTGTATATTTTTGAATAGTAGATATTTAATAGTAGATATTCAGTCAGTCCAGTTTAAAGCAGAAGATGGTCTTTTGCAATCTCCCTGTTGACCTGTGGTTCTCTTTGAATATGT
>CAIGQZ010031331.1:0-10556 GCA_903798205.1 Danio tinwini | reverse complement strand
ATATATATATATATATAAAATATTCACTTACACTATCTCCAGTTTTGTTCATATCTGTATTTTGAGGAATTTACAGAGGCGTGTGTTAATACTTAATTTGTTTAATTTAAAAAATATATATGTGACACAAATCTCCTAAATCCCCTGTGGTAAAAAAAAAATTAAAAAATAATTTTATAAGAATTTTGATCATACAATATTCTGTTTTTTGTGCTTGAATTGTATGCATACAGTATTAGTGCATATTTATGAATGAATTTATATTTTATTAAATAATGGCTGATTTGCATATTTAAAGCAAACATTTTTAAGAGAAAATGTTGGCAAATCTGCAGCTTTATTCTACCTATATACTTTTCACCAGCCCTTAAAAGGTCAGTTGTTTTTGTTTTTTTGATGCAAAAGAACATCACAAAGTTGACATTTGTAGCATTTTGTAAACACAATTGTAAAGAAAGCATAAAAAACAGAAGCTATGAACTTTCTGATTTACTAAAAATGGTGTTAAGATTTTTAGATAAAAAAAACATAAATCAGTTGGTTGTTTGTAAATTCATAAAATGTGTAAAGAAAATAAATATAAGGAAACATTTTAAGTTTTTAACAAAGGAGTAATCTCAGTGTCTTTAAAATCCTACAATCTTCCTACATATTATAAATACATGTACCAATATTTTTCCAAAATAATTACACGACGCAAATAAATGAGAGGCAATTTCTGTCAGAAATTACAAATATTTATATTTTTAATCATCATAAATCAGTAAAAAAGAAAGAATATATAAAATACAAAAATACATAATTAAATAAAAAATAAATAATACAACTTAGCTACCAGACGCTTTCATCAAAACATATTCGGAGGAAAAGACTGAAGGGATTGTTCTTAAAGGGATTGTTCACACAACAATGAAAATGTACTCTCTTTCAAACGTTTATAAGTTTCTTTCACTAAATATGATATTTTGAAGAAACTTGAAAACCTGTAACGATTGATTCCCATAGTATAAAAACCCCACAAATGGTTACAGGTTTCTAACATTTTTCCAGACATCTTTTGTGCTCAACAAAAGAAAGAATGTCAAACAGGTTTGGAGCAAGTGAAGGGCCATAGCCTACTGGAAATGTTGACAGAATTGTAATTTTTAGATAAACTATACCTTAAGCCTTCTTATTAGGCTTATGAGTTAGAAATACTAATAAAATGATGTCATTTCAGCAAGCAAACATGAAAAACTATGGACTGACAATTTATCTACAGGTTATATGAAAATTTCTTAACAAGATTAAAAGATTATTCGAGGGCATTTTGTTTTTTTCTATAAATGCAAGATCTTTTTCCAATCAACAACTCCAAACCCACAAAAATAGAAAAAAAACGAAAAAGCCCGCTTTGTTTTTGAATGGTTTTGCCGCGCGCGCTCTGTGACGTTGGCTCATCGGTTGCTCGGCGGATGAGCTGCTTCTGTCTGTGGCCGATCTCTCCTCCTCGAGCTGCCCGAGAAGCAACTGACAGGCCTGCATTGACTTCCTGACGGATCACAGTAACTTTACAGCCCGAAGAGCAACTTGAGGTCGTTTCTTATCCTAAACACTCGTATCAGATGCGCACATATCCGTAAGTACGAGTACTTTATCGATTGTTTTGGCTCCTGTAAACGCAGTCATGTCGGTAGCTGCATTACTGTGCTGGTACTTTCTGAGCATAAAGTTTACAGCTTATAAAGTGCAACGCGATGCTATTTAATGCACTTAACTGTGTCCGCATGCTTCAGTCGCGACAGTAATCCTCTATAAATTGTTGTCAGACTGAATTAGACGTGACTTTAAGGTTGCATTTGTGTTGAATGCAGACCTCCAACAACTGCTCCATGTATGCAAATCAGTGTATTATCGTTAAAGAGGGCGTGGAGATGTTTTGGTTGTGGGTCGCTACGATTATCTGTGTTTAGGTTTATAAACCGTGTTCAATGTGGACTAAAGGTGTCATTTAAGGGGGATTAGTGTGTTGTAGTCTAATGTAAAACACCGTTTAAGCCATGCATTGGGCTGTAGGTTTAGAGTATTTCCTTTTAATTGACGTTAAGTTACTTGTGAACTGTTAGGTATGCAGTGTATCTGTTGTTATTAAACGGTACTGACACACATTTAGAACATACCGCTGGGAAAACACCACTTGAAAATTTTCAGTTTCTCTGAAATGTTAATATTGTATTATTATTATTACTATTATTATTATTATTATTATTATTATTATTATTATTATATAAAGTTTTGATACAATTTCAAATCAGCATTTTGTCGTTTAGAGCATTTCCTCCTTCGGAAAATGACAGTTGGTCACAATAACAAATGCTTTCATTTGTTATGATTTAAAATCAGGGTTATTCATTGAGGTAAAGTTGAATTTTTTGTCACACATTTGTTCATTTTTGAACAGTGAAAGCTTGTGACTCTGTCCCTATCAGAGATGTATAAAGTACTAGAGACCCAGACAGTAAAAGTAATAGCGGTAAAGTTGGTTTTATATTCGCACATTCATTCATTTAGCAGTCTCTATATTGTTTACCATGTTACTTTGAATATTCGATCGGAATTAGCATGCAAATATGACTTCAACACAACATTAACACTATCTAATTGACTGTGAACAATGTTGTACTTTGATAGTCATTGGCTGCTTATATGATTTCACTATTTAGAGTTTGCAAATAATACTTTTCTGAAATATTATTATTAAGGAGAATGTCTGAATATCCGAATATAAAACAAACTTTACCTCTATGTAAAAGTACAAGTGCTCTATCAAAAAAGTGACTTGAGAAGAAGTTGAAGTGCTCTTTAAGCACCATACTTAAGTGGAAGTACTAAAGTATTCAACATTTATTGTACTTAAGTATTGCAAGTAGTTTATATAAAATTTTACTACTCAAGTACTGAAAGTAAAAGTACAAGTATTGTGTTATGTAGTTATTAAAGAAAGCAGTCAACATATTTATTTAAAATATTTTTTTAGGGCATGTGATTTAAGCAGAACCAAAAAAAGCATGGATTACGATTTATAATATATATATATATACTCGAACTCAGCTCAAACTGCTGTTTTGTGTATTATATTATTTTTAACTTGCCTTGATATGTTTCTTCAAATCCGACGGTGGATTTTTGAAGGCCATTATTTCGGGAGGCAAAGTATGCACTTTATTCTATATGAATTGTCTTTTACTCCAACAAATGCAAACATGAACTCTAAACAGGGTCATGGGTAGTCTTCTTCCTCATCGCCATGAACAGTTGAAAGTGGAATTTCTGGGTTTTCCATGTCGAAAACAAATTAAAGTGCTCTCAATGCAGGCAGGCAGCGACAGCTTATTCAAACATGTGACAGTGCTCTGGCAGTGATAATGTGGGTTTGGAATGATTTGTAACATTTTTATAATTGTAACGAGTAACGATGCAGCACATAAAAAAACTATTGGAGTAAAAGTATTAAACTCATCGAAAATATGTACTGAAGTAAAAGTGGAAGTAGGAGAAAAAAGCAATACTGCAGTAGAGTACAGATACAGCCTATTAGTACTTGGGTACAGTAGTGAAGTAGTTCTACTTCGTTACTATACGTCTCTGGTCCCTATTGTTTACCACGCTACTTTGAATATTCTGTCTGAAATCGTATACAAGTACGACTTCAAAACAACATTAGCACTATTTAATTGAGAGTGAACAACAGGGGTGTGAACCAACACTGGTCTCACGGTTCGGTTACGATTATCATGCCATCGATTCAGTTCAGTTCGATATCTCGGTGCATCACTCTGCATTGATGATGCTTTCCATACACAATTAGATTTTTTCTTTACAACACAAGAATTTTTTTAATCAAAATCTATAAATATGTTTATATTTATATATTATTTGTAATACAATTTTGTCCTTTAATACAAGCAGTAATGTATATGAACTGTACCTTTAATTTTACCTGCTCAAAAAAAAAACACTCTTTGTGAATGTTTTAAACAAAACTCCAACACATGCACAAAAGACAGCACGAGCATTCATAACAAATAAACTAATGTAAACATTATCCCGCTTGCTTTTTGAGCGCTGGCAAGTTCTTACACCCCTTTGATTGGTCAATGTCTTCACCCGCTCAACAGAAAGGGCTGCGATTGGCTTTAGAAACAAAAGCACTGTTCACCCATGAGTGACGCGGGAAAAACAGCCACTGGTCAGTCTATATGCACATAATACGCGGTTACCAGGTAATCTGTAATAGAATAAATACAATACAATAAACTCGCACCACAGGCACGCTTGTGTCTGAATCCACAAGTATCGCTTTAACAGCGAGAGGAGAGGAAACTTTACCTCACGAACATGCCAATGGGTCAAATGCTCAAAGTGTGTGTGTGTGTGGGAGAGAGAGAGAGAGAGAGAGAGAGGGCAGAGATGGTAGAGATGGTGTTTTACAGCATTTCTCCCTAGTGAAATAGCGGCTCATGCTTTACTATTCCTTAGTGTTAGTGAAAGATTTGCTATTTAAGTAGTAGGAGTGTTTTATTTACTCACCCTCGCCTCCTTCGCCATAGTATTCTACCGCGGCATCGCATATTGGGGATAAATGACGTCAGTGCGTAATAACCGGTTATGATCTATTACTTATCCGATATCGAATTGTCCCCATCTGCATCGCGGTGCACAGAAGAAACGATTAATTTTGACAACCCTAGTGAACAATGTTGTGCTTTGATAGTCAATGGCTGCTTATATGATTTCAGCTAGCAGCTAGCTCTCTGCAACTCTCACAGGGTCGCCAACTAAAGCAGGGCTACGCCTGGTCAGTACCTGTATGGGAGACCACACGGGAAAGCTAGGTTGCTGCCGGAAGTATATTGTAAGTGAGACCAACAGGGGATGCTCAACCTGCAGTCTGTGTGGGTCCTAACGCCCCAGTATATTGATGGGGACTATACTGCTCAGTTGGCGCTGTCTTTCTGTGGTCATTAAAAATCGTTCGAAAAAGATTTAACCCCCCAAAAATGTGTAAAGTGTCCAGAAAAGCGCTATATATAAATGTAAGGAATTATTATTTCCCTATTTACAATTGACAAAGAATACTTTTCTGATATTATATTATTAAGGAGAAAGTCAGAAAATGTGTGAATATAATATCACTTTTTTTTTTACAATATATTTATTACTTTTTTCAATTTGCATATCACAGCATATTACTCAGTTACAGAATATTAATCATAAAGACACTAGACATGGGCCGGTATAAGATTCTGATGGTATGATAACCTTGGATAAAAATATCACGGTTTCACAGTATTACGGTATTGTGATTACTGCTCTAAAATATATTCTTTTTAAATGTCTGGGTAAACAACAAAAACTTTTTCCCCCTTTGAAAACAATAAATTTTATAATATTTTGGAACAGTAAGCACAACAGGCTAAATAATTGAAATGGATCATTGACTTCTGCTGTCTTCAATAGTTTTAAAAACAGAGATTTCTTTACAATTTAAAACGGCATGTTTGGATATTTTTTCTGCTAAAGACACTGTTTTCCTTAAAAAAAAAAAATCTTACACATACCTTAGGAGCGGTATTACAGAAAATATTGGCGGTTTTAAAACCTTGACTTTTCCAAACTGCGGTATACCTTGAAAACAGTTATCGTCCCATGCCTAGAAGACACACAAACTTCTTACACCCTATTCTCCCTCCCATCCAAACCAAAAAAAGGATATGTTTAAATCAGGTAAAGAATGTTTCCCGAGTCTATGTTTAGACCATGATGCTCCCCTACTCCTTCTAAGCTTGTTCCTGTTGTAGCAGACTGCCAACATTTACATTGTATTTCAGGAAGTTATTAAATGGTCACATTTTGTTTCTTTTTAACAATGTATGTGATCTTTTCCATTGAAATATGTGATGACATTTCTTTAATCGACTTTCCAGTTCTTGGTTCATTTATATTTTTCCAATTAAGAGCAATAATACGTTTAGCTTGCAAAATACACACCTCTATGAATCTGACCTCTTTGCTTTGTAAAAGAGGGCTGACAGGATATATATCCAGGATAAAAATCTTAGGATCAAATGGTAATTTCTTTAATAAAATTTGGTCATTTATTTCAATAACACCTTATAAAATCACTTTTTATCCAACTATTGCTTTCATAACTTTGTAAATGAAAACAATGGTATTGTGTTGTTTAAACGTGAATATAAACATGTTTGAAAACCTTTCTATTTTTAATTTGACAGAAATATCTTCAGTATTTTACGGAGTAAAACAAGAAAAAGATTTTAGTAAAACCCACATTAAAACACTACAGTAGTAATCTATAGTAAATACTATAGTGTTTTTGAATCACATTATAGTAAAGTACTGGAATTAATCTGTTGTGGTAATTCTGTAGTTGCTATGGTAACACATTAACTATAGTAATAAACAAATCACCCAATATTGTAGTTTTTCTACAACTATATATATTAAACTACAATACACCACAGATGTTTCCCAATACTGGGTTGCAGCTGAAAGGGCATCCACTGCATAAAACATATGCTGGATAAGTTGGCAGTTCATTCCACTGTGGTGACCCCTGATGAATAAAGAGACTAAGCGGAAGGACAAATGAATGAATAAATACACTACAGTTTACTGTAGAAAAATAAAATATACTGCATTTTATTCTATAGTTACTACTACAGTATACTTGCATTAATTTATAAAGGCTACATTTACATTGCAGATCTTGATGGTCAATTCCGATTTTGTGACTGTATCTGATTCTTTTGATGATCGGCTTACATCATCTTTTAAAAGTGACTCGTATCAGATTGTCTGCATTTACACAGCAACGACAAAGGTGCAATGACTTGGAAAAAAGTAACGGCACTGACTGACAATTGATAATAAAAAAGCCCCCTTTTCTCCGTTCCTGTATTTAATCTGTTTGCAGGGTTTCATTTTTAAAAACTCTTTTTGACGAGTTGTTTTACTATAGTTTATGACAGAAAAGTTCTCATTTGGCAATCTTTTAATCTTGGCCTTTTTTTAACCAGTAGGCATCGTAATGTAATGTCCATGGCGTGATTTATGCACATGATTTTCTGCAATAGTTTTGTACAAGTTTGGTTGCGTTGGTAATATTGCGCTCTCTAGCTCTCTCTCGTTAACATGCTTAAATACTTGTGCTACATGACAATATAAAAGCTTTTTTAGTCCTCGTGTATGAGTTTTAAGGTTTGCGACTGTGCTGAAGTCTGTTTTGAAATGAAAGCGTCAGACTTAACGTCATTCACTATGGTTTTTAATGATGCGTGACTCGCATTGACAGGTGAAAATCCGATCTACCTGCTTACACTGCAGACAGGAGGGCATGGATCTGATTCATATCGAATAAATTTCCACATATGAATAAGGCCTGAATCTGATTTGAGTAAATCGGAATCCATGTGATTTTTTTTCCTGCTTACACGTACATGGGCCATATCCGATCTGTGCCACATGACAGAAAAAAAAAATCGAAACTGAGTCGCTTGATTCATGCAGTGTAAATGCAGCCAAAGTGTTGTAAATAATATAATATATACAGCTTAATTCACTTTAACATAGTATATTTCAAAGCGCTGTAGTATTTACTGTAAATTATGTGGGAATGTGGAAACACCAATAAATCATTAATCCAGAGAAGCACAATATAAAAATTATTATCAATTTTCATACTAGCATGTTTTGTTCACATCCCCACTGAATGACCTTTAAGACCATCAGAGGGAAACTGTGGCACTGAGGGTTTACACTATTCTCCAGATCTATT
The DNA here is from genome assembly GCA_903798205.1 of Danio tinwini. Lineage (NCBI taxonomy): Eukaryota > Metazoa > Chordata > Actinopteri > Cypriniformes > Danionidae > Danio > Danio tinwini. The sequence goes on along the minus strand of CAIGQZ010031331.1, from coordinate 2,719 downwards.
GTTTGAGTATTTTCATATGAAAAGGGTTATGGGAATGCTGTGGGAGATATGAGTCACGCAGGAAAATGCCTTGTAAAATCCGTTGTAAGACGCTTCTGTACAGATGAAAAGAGGCTTATTTTGCTCTGCCTTTCATTGAGTCTCTTGCTTTTTGTTGCCACTTAAGGAATATTGTTTAGTGCCCCCTAAGAAAAGTTTAGCAGTACTTACAGTGTACAGGCGTTTTGGTGAAACATTGTGCTGTAGGGTGGAGTGGTTTAGTGGTTACAAATACTGGCTGGCAACCAGAAGGTGTTTGGTTCAAATCAACTGCCAGAGGGGTGATTCATGTCACAATTTGTGAACAAACCCGCCAAACCCAATAATTACTACGGTTTGCTACAATGTAAAAAATGTTAGACTTCTCTGACTCAAAGTTTTCCTGTGACTGCGTCATCTAATAGTTTCAGATTGGCATAATTATTCCAACAGTCTGTTAGCATTGGCTTAATCATGAATAATATGTTTGATCTAAAATTTAAAAAAATTTAGTTGTTGCAGAATTAGAACACTTTGTTATGATAAAAGCAGACCTTTTTGACTGTTTTCTTAGTGACGTAAATGTTTTAATTGAACTAATTTATTTTCTTGGAATTGAATTTTAGCAGTTGTAACAAACCAGTCTGTTAAAGGGAAAGTTCACCCAAAAACATACATTTACTCACTATTTACGCACCCTCAAGTGATTCCAAGCCTTTGAGTTTCTTTCTTCTGTTGAACACAAAAGAAGATATTTTGAAGAATGCTGGAAACCGGTAACCATTGACTTCCATAATTGGAAAAACAAATACTATATAAGTCAATGGTTACAGGTTTCCAGCTTTCTTCAAAACATCTTTTTTGTGTTTAACAGAAAATAGAAACTCATAAAGGTTTGAAACATGATGAAATCAAAAATGATGATTTCATTTAGAGTGAGCTATCTTTTTAACAAAAGAAATAATACGTAGAGCCATTGGAAACTTTTAATTGTAATAACAGATTTTTATTTCAGAGTTACCAAATAATAGAAAAGTACAAAAAACAGTAGATAAAAATCCAGAACAAATAATGAAAATACCTTCTTTAAATGAGGAAAAACACTTAGTCTGAAAGAAGTCTGTTGCTTAGCAGGATGTCCTGATGTGATGAAGCCAACATTCAAAAATTACACTGCAACACCCACCAAAACAAAAAGGCAAGTAACAGAACAGAAGTCCCTCAAATATATTATTAGGATGAGTTATACCAAAACAGTCTCACAGCAATTCTTAACTTTTTGATTTAGAGGTTATTCGTACAATCTCATTCTTATGATTTACTACGATTTGCTCATCCCTGACGGTTGGGTTTAGGGATGGGGTTGGGTGCAATGCCTCCTTTTAAAAATAGTAACTTAACTGACAAAACGTAAAATAGTTACGTTTCCTTTTGGGATCAGGCTGGTTATGCATTATAGATTTTAATTATTGGATGAATGAGAAAAATACTGGCATCATGTGCTTTATATTGTAATGTTAATAATTATATAGAAATGGACCCCAAAAGAAGCTGACTCAAGCTTAGTGTTCAATAGTGAATGTCTAAAAGGGTTTTACACATCTGTGATATGAGGAAAATATCAGGTAATCATGAAACCAGCAAATGCTTGATTTAAAAAAATATTAATATAATATAAATAATAACAAACCATCATTACAGTGATCATTATCGTTGTTGATGGAAACTAGCCTTAAGTGTTTTACATTAATTTGTTTGACTGGCCCTTATATCTAAAGTACAGTTAAGTGACCTTTTTTTTTGTAGTAAAGGTTGTTTTCATCCTGACTGCCTTTATCTGATTTATCTGAAAAATACAGTGATATTGTAAGATGTTTTGTATTTTATTATATCATTTAAAATATGTGACCCTGCCTGGACCAAAAAGTTGCACTTTGTACACTGTAAAAAAGGTAACTTTATTGTTTTTACAAATATAAGTGGCTTAAATATGAAACAATTAAGTTGTCTGTAAAAAAAAAACCCCTAGAATTGTTAATTCAGCTCATTTTAAATTAGTAATTTGATCAAGCAGCAAAAATATTGTAGAAGTGTAGGAATAGCCGACAACACGCTGAATGGGTAAAAATTATAGATTTTTTTTCTTTTATGCCAAAAATTAGTAGAAAAGTGAGTAAAAATCATGTTCTATAAATCCGTTTTTTTTCTTACTGTAAATATAATATAATGTAATTTTGTATTATATGCATTCATAAGAAATGAATATGGACATCTTTAAAAACATTTTTTTAGAAAATTATTCTTTTCATTAAGATGGCATTTATTAAATGTAAAAAAAAGTTCAATTGTTAAATACTAAATTACTTATTGTATTTAGTTTCAATTGAAATTATTAGTCCAATCATTATTGATTGTATTACTATTACCATTAATAATAATAATAATAATAATAATAATAATAATAATAATGAATATTAGAGTGATTTCTGAAGGATCACGTAAATCTGAAGACTGGAGTAATAAAGCTAAAAATTCATCTTTAAAATCACTGTGATAAATTATTAAATTAAATGATTAACTACTTTTGAGTAGTTATTTTATAGTTCAATAATATTTCAAAATTTTACAATTTTTACTGTATTTTTGATTAAAAAAAATGCAGCCTTGGTGAGCAGGAGAAGCTTATTTTAAAACATTTAAA
>CAIGQZ010031330.1:0-12274 GCA_903798205.1 Danio tinwini | reverse complement strand
TTTTCTATTGATTTTGGAGTGAAAATACCTGAACACAATTATGTGAGATTCATGCTTTCAATTTGGGAGACCACGATAATAATATAACAGTGCTAAGAATCGGATTTTATGATTCTCAAAGTGTCATTGCACACAACTAGATGCCATCATCCAGAAATAATAGCAACACTTGGTGAGGATGTCTGTTGAAAACAAAGTACATCACTTTAAAGGGAGGCCGACGAGTGGAAGAAGATAAAAAAAAAGGGTCATAACTTTCAAAATAAAAATAGCTCTGGTCCACTGGCCTGTTTCACCATGTCCACGACAACATGCACGAGAATTGAACGAAGATAATAAATAAGCACATCGTTTTTTTTCTTTTTCACAGTTAACTCGCTTACTTTGGAGTATAAAACGGAATGGCTAGTATTTGAGCTCAAGTCCACAAGCCTCCATTGTCAGAAATATGCTGAAACATTTAACAAAAAAAAGTTTGTTCAGCTTTTCTTTGTACTCATCCACAAAAAAAGAAGAATAACAAACATCCCATCAGGTCAGGCAAGGAGTGAACACAACATGGGTGGGACAGAGAGAGAAGATGAATAGGCCAAACTTTCATAAAGCAACAAAACAGCTTCTTTTTTTCTCCCACACTCACTGAGTTTCAAAAGATCTATACCGTATATATAACTAGGCAAATTATTGACAATTAAAACACGCATTCTGACAGAAAGAGCCGATCCTTATTGCTCATGCCGAAAAGACAAAGACTTACGCAAAAAAAATAAAAACATGCAAGAGATTATTTTCAATTGTATACACGCACACACATTCAAACACACACCCTAGTAGAGCCCAGCTTTACTTTGTAGTATCAAAAGTGTGTGTGGAGCTGTCTAAAAGCTTGTAAAATCCCGCCCCTGCTGGTACACTCCTTAAATATATCACGTGATCCCATCAAAAACGAAGACGACAAATTCAGCGACACACAATACTGAAAAATGATACAACCACAATGGCCATTGTTTTTCTCTATGGGTTGAGCCTATTTGGACTCCTTGTGGGAGTCACGTGACCTAGAGGTGGAGCTGACGGAGAGCTCTGGATGGGAGCTGATTAAAAAAAGATACAAACAAACAAAACAAAACAAAAAAACAGGTCCAGCTAAGGCCCATCCTGCTGCAATGCCTCCTCCACTATACTAGGCGGCGATTCGTCGATTCAGTGTTCTCTCGTTTAATCAAACGGCTAATTGACGGTCTATAACGCCGACACCCTGACAATGTTGCTCTGCAAGAAGTCGTGCGAGCTGGCCAAGTCTCCACCCTCGGGTGTAGTGACCGGTGGAGTGGGCATGCTGATGACCGCCGCAGTGATGTAGGACGGCTCTTCTGAATTCAGAGGTACCGTCTCCTCAAACTTGGCATTGAGACTGGAGCGGCTGCAACGGAAGAGACAGAGAGAGAGACTTAGTGAGAGAGAGAAAATGGAAAGAGAAGACTGGCTGCGTCTACTCAGTAGGTACTGCATTTGAACTTAAACGTACTACTCAGCCATTGAAAAAGTATGTTTTATACAGTATGAATTTGAGCAGTATGAATGGAACTGGGACGTACTACATTCGCCATTTTGCCACAATCACATGAGTTGCGTTGCTTCACTCCCATTCAGGAATTCTCTCACAGGGCATTATGGCATAGCGAAGTGTGTATGGCATTCACACTTCAGAATCTCACCAGAAGTAGCAGGTTATTCAGGTATTTCTCGCATACTTATTTTCGAATACTATGAATTTGGCTCGCATACTGATTTTAGCGTACTATATAGTATGGAAGTATGCGGTTTCGGATGCGGCCCTTGACTTTATTAAAAGATCTAAAACCAAATCTTACATTATACACAACACAGTTACACTTCAATATATATATTTTTCCTCCTACTACTAATAATAAACAGTCCTACTTAAAAAGGATAACCATATAAATCATATATATTTTCCCATTCTCACAAAATAATAATAAAGCTCCATTTGCACACCATGTGAACTCAAACTAATAAATAATAAGTAACTTGAAAGAATATATGAGAGATTTTTTTTCAGCCACATTTTAATGGGTTATATGCACAGCAAGTGTTTGTCAGCCACTGATAAACTCGTTGAATGGTAAATGTGACTATTTTCAATTTCACAAGGTTCCTTTTACAGTAATTTATTTGAAATATAATGATTTAAGTTGACTTAAGCATTCATTTAGTTGTTCAAGTGTAAAAAGATGAAAAGTGCCATCAGAAGCAGCAAGCGAGCGCAGAAACTCCATTGAAAATACTGTGGTAAAATAACTTTCAACATTTGAAAGACATGGCGCAAAAAAAGGAATTTAATTCAGTGCTTCTTGTCAGAGACCCACTTTATATTGTATATTAATCAGGCAGGAAAGACCATTGAGTACATTTACATGGACACCAATAATCTGATTTGGAGTCTACCATGTAAACAGCGATTTTTGATGACCTTAAACTGACTAAAGTCATAATCGAACTAAACAGAAATCGAATTAAGACACGTGGAGTATTTAGCATTATTGAAGTGCAGTACAGACATGTAAACACCTTAATCAAATGTTCGTGTAGGATTTTCGCCACATTTTGAGACAGGATAGTCTATACACACACACACACACACACGGCTGTTTGACACTATTCTCTGCACCTACTGAATCAGTGAAGGACCACAGACACCTACATCATAAAATGCGGAGGTTTTATTTCCATACGGTGTGTGGTATTAAATTCAATTAAAACAACACTCTTCCAGCAGTTCATACTCACATCCAATATCTCGCTTGTCATGGGGGGCATGCATGAAAAGTTCCTAAATGAAAGTGAAAGTGCCAAACTGCAGTTAAAGTTGACAAATTAAAAATGAAACACCTGAAATTATACGAAACTCCAGAGGAAACGTGGATAGCGTGGTGACGCAATGACGTTCATCGAATTATGTGCTATAACATGTAAAACGGGATCATGAAAGAAACATTCAAAAAGCAACACATGTAAACATGTATAGGCATGTATAGGCTTAATCGTATTATTGTCTTATTCAGATTAAGGCAAATAATTTGATAACTGATGTCCATGTAAACGTAGTCACTGATTTTTACAGAAACCAGATCCTAAACGTGGCTGTTTTGTAATGGCATGACTGTTTATCAGAATTATAAGAAATTAAAAGTCCCTGTGCATATATCCCATTACAAGTATTTAACCAATTGACATAACACTATAACAGTTAGATCAATTAATCTGTATAATGAAACAAAACCCAACCACAATATCACAATGCCCCTCAATCTCCTCTCAATTTATCAATTTAAAGTCAACAAGTTCTTGATTCTTGACTTCATCATGTTTTTAAAAAACAGATACAATATGCTGTCCATTTCTCTGCTCGATTTCATTATTTCTAGAAATATAAATGGCTAATTTAGCTTGGCCAATAATAAAATGTATCAACTGACATTTATGTCTCTGTAATCTACTATACTTAATAGCCGGTATAAAAACTAGCTTTGTAAAGGAAACTCCAATTAGTTAAACAAAACAGTCAGTTAAGATATCAAAAAGCTGAGAATGTCTCTTACAGTCTTATAAAATAAGCCGGAGAGAGAAAGAGAGAGAGAATGTGATCCAGCTGATGGGCAGCTGTTGGAGAGAATCATGATAGCGTTCCCAGAGTATGCTGGCATGAAGGGGAGAGGAGTGTCACAACCGGAGCTTTACAGGATTCCAGCAGCATGAATCACTATGGGAGCTATTCCACATCCCCAGATCCATACACAATCTGTATATTATACTGTAAACTTATTAGGAATGCTTAACTCTTTACTTTACAGTATGTATTATGTTCACTAGATCATACTATGCAGCAAATTCTACATGCACTCTAAATTCTGTGCACTACATACCACATTAAATTTGAAAATTAGCTCACCGTTTACTCTCCCTAGTGGTTATGCTAGTTACTTGGACATATTTGTTTTCCATAGTACAAAACAAATACTATGGAAGTCAAAACGTGGCATGTACTAGCATTTTTCAAAATATCTTCTTTTGTGTTTAACATAAGTAAGAAAGTCAAACACGTTTGAAACGTTTTGGAAAGTAAAGAGTGATTACATTATGGCCACATTTTCAGTTTTCCCCTTTAAATATTGTATTCATAATGCATAATAAATGTATAAATACCAAATTATGTACATTACAGTATAGTACATTTTACATATTTTGCATAATATGCATACTGAATGCATATTGAATACTGTGCACTACATAGTGTGTACTATGGTTTATATATGTGCAAATCTACACACAAGACACTATTCAATGCATTCTGTATTTTGCATGTTTTCTAAAAACTCTGGATTAGATTTGTATCTCAAATACTACGCATTTATGCTAGTGTTTTTTAGCTATATATACTATGTAGTTTGCATACAATAATTTGCATAAAATATTATGCACTGTGTATTATGCATTACACATTACAGGCACATACTTAATACTTTTCAGACTAAATATATACACTAACAGTTGCATTCGACATACTGTACAATACATATTGCATAGTATGCATGAAACACTTAAAGAGATAATTCACCCAAAAAACACCCACAAATGTTTAAAATCCTTTATGAGCATCTTTTTTCTGTTTAACAAAAAAATAAGATATTTCGAAGAATGTTGGAAATCGGTAACTGGTTACTAATGTAAAAGTATTGAAGTTGCTCTTTACCAGTTTAGTCAGAATGTTTCTATCCTCTAGTGTTAAACAGAAAAAATAAAGTGAGGTTTGTGATATGCCACCTGCTTTGAATGTTATCAGTTGATTGAATAAGCGTTATCAGTGGTTATCAGCTGATAGAGATGGAAGCCTACCTATTGGTAGGCGCAGAAGGCTGTTATCATACATCCACATGGTTAATCAGCTATACTAATAAAGAAGACTCCAGATCCAGATCTGTTTTTACATTACTGTGACGGTTGGGTTTAGGGTCGGGGTAGGGGTAGATGTTAATAAAATATAATTAATGGGAAACTTAATAATTAATATCAATAATTCTCATTAACTTCCGGCCTCAGCAGTATGTGATCTAAAGCTGATTAACCATGTGGATGGATGATGACAGCCTTCTGAGCCTATTAGTTAGCGCAAAAGGCCCCTACTGGCCCATATCTATCAGCTGATAATGCCCATTCAATCTAGTGATAACATTCGAATCGGCTGGATAAGTGAATTGTGAGTAAATAATGTTCTTTATTTTTGGGTGAACTGTCCCTTTAATTCCAAATTAATATTAATTATATTTGTGCCAAAATTAAGTTATTAATCAATGATCTTGGAAAACAAATATGCACTGGATCTTTAAGATATGCAGTGGATTGCCAAGAACCTCAACTATGCAAACTATCCAAGCCATAAAAACACTGGAAGAGACTAAGCATCTTAATAAAGTCGATATTATAAACACTTCTAAATAAGACCCAGCTCTGATTCATCTATTTTCCGACCACAGCCAAAATATCAGCATATTACTTGTGGTTGTGTGTGTGTGTGTCACTGTGCATGAGTGCTGTGAGAGCACCTGTTGCTCAGCGGTCTCTCTCTGATCTGGATGGTGCTGAGCTCCTGTATGCTGCCCCTGCGGCCACCAGTCATGTTGGAATTGGGGACGTTGAAGCTCTTGCGCTTATTCCTGCGCGTGCAGCAGGACGACAGGCCATGAGGAGAGGAGGACATCGAAGAGGAACGGGACATTGATGGCTTCGCTAGAGAAACCTCCATACAGCTCGTCTCATAGGTTTGCTCATCCACAAACTCATGATTCTGAGGGAGAGAAAAGAATAGTTCAAGTTTTGTTAAGTTGTGACGGGAACTTATGGTGAATCTCAATTACATTTGTCACTAAAACAGATATCACGCAAGCCAGTCAAAACAATGATCCTACATAGAAATCTGATATATGGCAATATCTGTAAATTACACTTTGTAAGTTCATATTTGGATTTCACATATAAAATATGTCATATATGTCAAAATATGCCAATAAATGTCCATTTACACATATATTTTTTAAATTATTGGACTTACAAATATGTACAAATATGTTCAAATATATTAGCTTTCATTTTATATGTGTTCATATACAGTATGGCTGTATATGAACATATATGAACATATTTGTAATTCCAATGGTTGAACATTATATATAGGGTGGGCTATTTATATGGATACACCTTAATAAAATGGGAATGGTTTCCTTAATACAGTTTCCTGAAAAGTGGATTGGTCGTCGTGGGCTAGTTGAATGGCCCCCAAGGTCTCCCGATCAGACCCTCTTTAGACTTTTATGTTTGGGGTCATCTGAAGGCAATTGTCTATGTAATTTATTAAGGTGTATCCACACACACACACATACACACACACACACATATATATATATATATATATATAATATATATAAAATATTTAGGGATGCTCCGATCGATCGGCTGGAGATCGGTATCGGACAATAATCACATTTTTTGTCTCCATTGGTACTCACTTAACTGGTCGATCATATGAACCTATTGTAAGTGTTAATTTACGGGTTTACGAGCAGAGAAAGACACATTTAAACTTCTTACATATTTAAAATGCACATTTTCTTAATTGAGGCATTATTCTTCCATCATTGGCAATGTTTCTAAATTGCACTGTTTGTCATTTTTGTATCTGTTTTCTGTAAAGCTGCTTCTGACCATGATGTGTCCACACTAAAGGGTTATAAGAGACGTGTTTAAGGGATTATATGCAACATCCTTCATTTATTATTTTAGGAAAAAAGAAAGCTCCACTTAAGTATTGTACTTAGAGGGAAAACTTGCTTTAAGCAATGTTTAAGTTATATAAACCTTGGCTGATCACCATAATGAGTAATCAGTACTCTGTATCGGCTCCAGAAATCTTGATTGGAACATCCCTAATATAAGCAGCCATCTTTGAAATATTTTTAAATGTGTTGCATATCACATTTTATACATGTGAAAATCCAAATATGAATTTGCATGTGCCATTTGTATATATTTACATATATCAGATTTTTAAATGGGATCAGAGTTCTTGAAAGTTTCTGTAGCTGTTTCTCAAGCGGTCCTACATCCACTGAAATTTTCCTATTTACTGTCTTAAGTTTAGTGCCCTAGGAAAGCAAGAGCGGGTCGCTGTATGTTCTCTAGACTGTCATGAGTCTAGCTGGCAGGGGACAACAGTAGCTGTCAATTTCCTGCTAGTGTCTGACTAATGATTTCTCTTGAGAGAAAAACTGCACTTATTTGTAGCAAACCCAAAAGCAAAAAATCTGGCACTGGTTAATGGTAAAGGGTAAAGAAAAAATGAAATGTCTGTTCTCTGGCACTCTCATCTTTCTCTCTTTGCCAGAGTTTTCAAATCATGTTTAATCCATGTATGGCATGCCTACAGTGCCACCTTAATGCCAATTATGCCAAACAGCATCGGTTATAATGGTATAACCAAGTGCACCATACCAAGTTTTGCAGCTAATAATGCTTCAATCTGTTCCTCAAGCAAGAATATTTGACCTAGAAAACCACACTTGTATTTGATATATACATATGATGTTTTTTTTTGGATCTCTAAAGAAAGTCACGTTCTGCAAATGTTCTCTCCTGATGATCCAATGGCCAAAGAAAGTATGGAACAATGTAAGTTTGAACAAGTATTAGCAGAACTTTCATTTTAAATTCAAATGCAATAGACACCTATCTACTAACTGTAGAACCTTCTATAAGGTAGTGAAGATAAACAAACAAGACAGAATGTAAAATTGCAAACTCAAGTTTCTACAGAGACAGATATGCTCAAGTAATCTTTCTGCTCACCTTGCTCTAAGTGGCATTCAAACCAGCGGACATGCCTATAAAGTAAACCTCAGGAAAGTGAGGTTTACTAGCACGGTTTGTACAATCCGGCTTTTGTTACCACTCACACTCCTAAACCTCCCTACCATCCGGTCACAGCACCAATTCAAACTCTTTGGTTCTATTTGGCTTACATCTGTTTGCATAGGAGTCATTGGTGTACCAATGAGGGGGGCAAGGTTATTCACACAATTCCTTCTATTTTCCATCCTTTACACTTAGCATGCTTCTTTGGACACTTGTATTATTATTAGCCGAAAAGAGCTTCCAATTATTGTGAAAATACTTCTTCAGACATTCTTACCGTAGTTTTCTCCAAGCAGTGCAGGAGATGGTGATGTTGGGTCTCAAAGGTAGGGTTGGCCTTACATACCAAAGCTTGGCCCGCCTCTTTGGATGCCTTATTGAAGAAACAGAAAACAGTTCTTATTAACTTAGCAGAGAAGAAAGAAACTGAGAGAAAAGACAAGACCAATGACACCAATGCCTGAATTCTCACAATGATCCAGCAACATAGGCAGTGTTGAGAAAGCCTGGTTTATAGCGATAACAGTAGGCTCAGAGTCACTGGTCCATCTTGATCTCTCAACACCATAACCTTGATATATGGCTGTTAGTTCAAACACAGTGGACAACAGGACATATTCCGTGTCTGTACATGTCTACTTAATGTATATTCAGGAGATACTAATTGTTTGAAAAAGTATGTGGAAAAGTTTGACTAAGCATGCATCTGCTGTATTTGAACCACGACAGCCACTGTACCTACAATTATACAGTAATGAATCAGTATGACACAGTGACCAGACTAGGGCAGGGGTGCGCAATTCTGCTCCCGTAGAACCACTATCCTGCAAAGTTTAGCTCCATCGTAACCCAAGTGCTTACAGATTAATCTTTTATTACAGAAATAACAGTTGTATTGTTTTCAGAACCATTTGCAAAACAATGTTGTAATGTAAATGAAGAGCGTTAACAAATAAAACGTTACTAGGTATGAAGGTACATAGTTAAAGTTGTTACGTATGGTCATGTTGACATGTCAGGAGCATTGTTCCCATTACAAAAATCATCTCACAAGACATTATGGGATAAAACAGCCCTATGATAAAGCTCATACAATAACATAGTGTTGTCATGACACTGAATTTCAGTACCAGCGTCCATTTCCAGCTACAATAGGAAATGGCAATGGCAAATCAGCAGTGTTTAAGAATGCGTTCAACAGCATTTAAATGCTAGCGGAAAATGGACGTTTTTAAAATGTACCGATTAGTATCGAAATTTAGTATCACAACAACACTACAATAACATAACGAAAAGTGTACCTCTGAATGACAAAAGTAGCCTCATTGAATGAAGTGTGCACTTAGGGCTGCTACTTTTGCCATGCTATTTTTTTTTGCCTACTACATAGTAGGAAAGTATGTGATATTGGATGCAGACCTTACTTAGTCAGGTCAAGTGTAGCTAGACAGAAGCAAAGTTGGAGAGAGTGAAAGGGGAATGGGATTAGGAAAGGTCCATGAGCCGGGACTCAAACTCAGAAGTGCATTGGTGGTATTTGGTTGCTGACAGCTCAAAGACTGGAGCTACATTTTGCAGGATAATGGCCCTGTAGGAGCAGGATTAAGACACTCCTGAACCAGGGCGACGTTCACTGAGAGCCCGCTTATGGTGAGCACTGAGCAGGCACTCAATCAACACAACCACATGGTCTCTGCCTCACATTAAACCCCGCCTCCCATTCAGATGTTGGCCAATCAATGACATGCAGCTCAGACATGTTTCATTCCTCCATGTGATGCGTTCTAATGATGTCATGAAGAGAGAAAGAGAGAGAGAGAGACACACACACAGAGCACAGGCCAATCCGGACGTGAAAAAAAAAGCATGTTAAAAAATGTATGGAGCACAAGAGTAGTAGTTGAAAGTTGGAAAAAAAAAGCGGTTAAAACAAGTAGACGAGATAAAAACCCAAAAAAGCAAAGTAGTTGAGAGATGGAAAAAAGGGTTGAAGAAAAAACAGGGGGGCCCCGTTGGTACTGGAGCGGATGTCCGTGGCCCCCGGCATGCAGCGCACTGCCATCGGGCAAGAGGTCACACGATTATTGATGACCGGTGCACCTGGTCTAGGTGTGAGAAAGAAGAGCAAAAGACAGCGAGAAAGATAGAGAGAGTTAGAGGAACACCACTGAAGCGTTGAATGGGGACAGCCCTGCCGGACCCCGGCCCCCTGGTGGAAAGGGGGGAAAGAGGGGTCCGCATGCACCAGCACCAGCCCATCATGTCATGTTCCATTAAAAGAGACCCCGACGGCTTGGTTTCCACCGTTACCTCCTCCTCCATGTCCACCAGCATCCCATTGCGTTTGTACTGCAAATAAGCGTTAGCGCCGCCGCTCTTCGCCGCATGAATTCTAGCAAGCCTGGTTTTCTGTTCAGGTGAACAAACACACGGGCGTTTAGCCGAACACTTCCTCCTCCTCCTCCTTCTCTCGTGAGCAATGTGTGCATGTTGTTGACTGATGTTTGCATGCTCACATCTGACATGAAGAATGGCAATGTGCAGTGTGCAGATTTGTAAAAAGGTGTAACAATACCAGTCTTTCTGTAACGTGGTTAGAGCTATATTAAGAAGGGTAGACATTTTGACACCATACACCAGGGATGGGCAAACTTGATCCTGGAGGGCCGGTGTCCCTGCAGACCTTTGCTCCAACACTAGTCAAACACACCTGAACACACTAATCAGTGTCTTTAAGATCACTAGAAAGCTGCAGGCAGGTGTGTTTGATTAGGGTTGGAGCAAAAGTCTGCAGGGACACCGGCCCTCCAGGATCAAGTTTGCCCATCTCTGCCATATACTGTACAGTTGAAGTCAGAATTATTACCCCCCTGAATTATTAGCCCCCCTGTTTTTTCCCCCAATTTCTGTTTAACGGAGAGAAGATTTTTTCAACACATTTCTAAACATAATAGTTTTAATAACTCATTTCTAATAACTGATTTATTTTATCTTTGCCATGATGACAGTAAATAATATTTTACTAGATATTTTTCAAGACGCTTCTAAAGTGACATTTAAAGGCTTAATAAGGCAAGTTATTGTATAATGATGGTTTGTTCTGTAGACTATCGAAAATATATATAGCTTAAAGGGGCTAATAATTTTGACCTTAAAATGTTTGTTTTTTTTAAATGCTTTTATTTTAGCCAAAATAAAACAAATAAGACTTTCTCAAGAAGAAAAAGTATTATCAGACATACTGTGAAAATTTCCTTGCTCTGTTAAACATCATTTAAGAATTATTAAACAAAAAAAAAGAAAATTCAAAGAGGGGCTAATAATTCTGACTTCAACTGTAAATTCAATAATCTAAATTTGAAAAGTGTATTTAATTTTTATAATCATTAAAATAATATAACATTTAAAGTTTAGGGTTACTTTTATTTTTAGAAGAAGATAAGAAGACTCAGATTACAATTATTAATTAAAAATTATCAAAAGGGATAATAATGATAATACTAATGTTAATGTTAAACCACAATTATTAAAAATAAACAATTTACATTAAAAAAATGAACAGCTTGTTGCAACATCGATAAAAATAAAATTTTTTGGTACTAAAAGTTTTACTTTGTAGTCACGAAAGTGTTCATTTTAAGATATAATAAATAGAAAAAGATTTTTACAAACTAATAATAGTTCTGTATTTTTCATCAAATAAACGCAACCTTAGTGACATATAATTATTTGAGGTCAGAATTATTAGCCTCCCTGAATTGTTAGCCCCCCTGTTTTGTATTGTTCCCCTATTTCTGTTTAATGGAAAGAAGATTTTTTCAACACATTATAGTAACTCATTTCTAATAACTGATTTATTTTATCTTTGCCATGATGACAGTAAATAATATTTTACTAGAAATTTTTCAAGACACTAGTATTGAACTTAAAGGGCAATTTTAAGGCTTAACTAGATTAATTAGGTTAACTAGGCAGGTTAGGGTAATAAGGCAAGTTATTGTATAATGATGGTTTGTTCTGTAGACTATCGGGAAAAAATTGCTTAAAGGGGCTAATAATATTGATTATAAATGGTTTTAATATTGAATAATAAATGGCTTAAAAACTGTCTTTGTTCTAGCCGAAATAAAAAAACACGATTTTTTCCAGAAGAAAAAATATCAGAAATACTGTAAAAAAAATCCTTGCTCTGTTAAACATCATTTGGGAAATATTTAAAAGAGAAAAAAATAAAAATAAAAATGGGGGCTAACAATTCTGACTTCAACTATATATATATATATATATA
>CAIGQZ010031323.1:0-10324 GCA_903798205.1 Danio tinwini | reverse complement strand
CCTTAACCCTTCCCCTTTTACATTTTTAAAATACTTAAGTCTGTGTGATTTCCCTCCCATTACATGTTACATTACCTCAATTATGACCATGAGTATGTGTGTAGGTTTAAGTCCCCACTGGGATATAAAAAACAGGTACGTGCACACACCCTCCACCCCTGTGTGGTGCGATCTTGTGCTAACGATTGCGGATAGCTGAAACCTCTTTTGTTGTCTGTTTTGTTTGGAGTCAGTATCAACGCAGCTGTCCAAAGCGACATCAAATCAATGACGGAGAAGAGGAGCGTGTGAGTCCTGCACTCGTCCCGTATGGATCGCCTCTGAACTTCCCAGCGCTCCGGCCCGGCTCCTCAGGCATGCATTATTCACAGGCTTCAGAGGGAAAGATGTGACCGAGCCAACAAATAACAGGCTGTCGGTGGCTGCTGTGACGTTGTCAAGGTTAATGTGTTACAGGGATGCAGGGAAAGGGTAGTTGATGGGCTGCAGGACACTTAGTGATTCTCACCGCGCTTCACCTACTGAGAGTTTCCATATTTGCCATTTCCAGCAGGGTCATTTATCAAGATTCGCTGCTGCGTCATTACAGTAAACTAGGGCTGGGTGATATGACAAAAATCTCATATCACAATATAAGTCATCACATATTCTGAGAATGACATACAGTGCATCCTGAAAGTATTGATAGCGCTTCCCTTTTTCCTCATTTGTTTATGTTACAGCCTTATTCCAAAATGAATTAAATTCATTTATTTCCTCAACATTCTACACACAATCCCCCATAATGACAATGTGAACAAAGAGTTTTTGAAATTGTTGCAAATTTATTCAAAATAAATGTGCTAAATCACATGTACATCAGTGTTCACAGCCTTTGCTCAATACTTTGTTGATGCACCTTTGGCTCAATTACAGCCTCAAGTCTTTCTGAATATGATGCCACAAGCTCGGCTCACCTGTCTTTGGGAATTTCTGCCCATTCCTCTTTGCAGTACTTCTCAAGCTCTATCAGGTTGGATGGGAAGCGACGGTGTACAGCCATTTTCAGATCTCTACAGAGATGTTCGATAGGATTTAGGTCTGGGCTCTGGCTGGGCCACTCAAGGACATTCATCCAGTTGTTGTGAAGCCACTCCATTGATATTTTGGCGGTGTGTTTTGGGTCATTGTCCTGCTGTAAGATGACCCATCGCTCCAGTCTGAGGTCAAGAGCACTCTGAAGCAGGTCTTCATTCAGGATGTCTCTGTACATTGCTGCATTCATCTTTCCCTCTATCCTGACAAGTCTTCCAGTTCCTGCTGCTGAAAAACATCCCCACAGTATGATGCTGCCACCACCATGCTTCACTGTAGGGGTGCTATTAGCCTGGTGATGAGCGCTGCCTGTTTTTCTCCAAACGTAACGCCTGGCGTTCACTCCAAAGAGTTCGATTTGAGTCTCATCAGACCAGAGAGTTTAGTTTCTTATAGTCTGAGAGTCCTTCAGATGCCTTCTGGCAAACTCCAGGCGGGGAGTGTCTTCAGTCTGGCCACTCTACTATACAGGCCTGATTGGTGGATTGCTGCACAGATGGTTGTCCTTCTGTAAGGTTCTCCTCTCTCCACAGAAGAACGCTAGAGCTCAGACAGAGTGTCGATCGGGTTATTGATCACCTCCCTGACTAAGGCCCTTCCCCCCCGATCACCAATTTCACTACATAAAAGTGTATGTGACAAATAAAAGCTTGATTGATTAATTGATTGAAGGAACCAATTGATTAAATCATTATTTTATTTAACAAATTGAAATAGATTGAACATAAAACAATTAAGTTGTCCCGAAAACTCCTCAATAATTGTGTTGTTTCAGCTCGCTTTAAATATGTAGTTTGAACAAGCATCATTTATTGTCATATTGCACAGCCCTACAGTAAACACAACACTACAGAATCGCACTGCTTATTTTGTCTTCATCTATTTCAAGAAGCAAAACCTTCACCATTGTGGCAATCCATGTGCTAATTAGCCAGCATATTCTCACTGTAGCATTTCTGCACTTGTTGATAAACTGAGTAATAGCATTGTCAGCATCAGAAACGTTAAGTGGCTGATGGTCTCAGCTGGCATTGTGGGAATCTGATTACGCTCCCCGTTGGCCCAGCGGAGGGTGTTTCTGCAGGCCAAACGGAGGAAATCAATGTCAGCATCTCACCGCGTGGTATGAACGGTGTCTCCTGCCAGCCTCTATTTCTGAGGAGGATTTAATACGTCACATGTTTGCTCACACAACAGGACAAAGGAGAGAAACGCATGCATGTTTCCAAGTCCTACTCTGTCAGTGGCATAGAATAAAGCTGTAGTGCAAATGACCTCTCGAGTAGATTTTGAGTGTTTCGCAGACGCGTTATTTAAATATCCTGTATCCTGGAACTCTTTTTAGGACTCCTAGTTGGATATTTGCCTGACAAATTCACCAATCGTCTAGCTGACATCTAGCCTTTTGGAGTCAGAAATAAACTATACTGTTAAACTGGATAAGTGACCTGAAAGGACGGCACAAGATTATTAGGGAAATGATTCCTTTGGAATTGCTGATTTGTGTTATTCATATGTCAACTGATGATTTTCATTAAGTCTAAGGGTGCTTTCACACCTGCCTTATTTAGTTCGGTCGAATCGCACTAGAGTTCGCTTTCCTTCTTGGTACGGTTCATTTGGGCGGGTGAGAATGTAGCAATCTTACTCGAGTGTGCACCAAAAGCGGACCAAAAAAGCGTACCGAGACCTCCTTGAAGAGGTGGTCTCAGTACACTTTCAAACGAACCCTGGAGCGGATTGTTTGTGGTGAGAACATGATCCGAACTAAAACAGACCCAACCGCAAACAGTACTGAGCCTTTTTGATCTAATCCAGCTGCCGTAGGCCGATGCGCTGTGCATTATGGAATGTGGAGGAAAATTATTTGTTGACAGCGCTTTACCAAGAGAGAGAGAGAGAGAGGGGAAACATTACCTGATGGATCGTTGGTAATATTTCCGGAAGATAACCATGTTGCAGTTCACGTCTTCTCCTGAAGTGACGTACGATGCACTTTCGCTGTTTGCAATGCCTTAAAACATTGTTTTCCAGCTGCAGCCGCACTTCATTCTCGAAATGTTTAGTTTGACTAAAGTGAGGTATACACTACAAATTATATAGTATACAACGAGCAGGGATACAATCAGCCAGCACAGTCGTCCCTCTATAGTCAAAAGCGTCATTTTGTGTCTGCCAGTTTGTTTATTTGCAGGAGTTCCATTGGCATTTTCCTGCATATGAATTCTGTCCAATCGATAAGCAGTTTAGGAAATATGTTCAACAACATCTGGCCAATGAGTGATGTGAATTTGTCACATGAATGCATTTTGGTTCTTTTCAACT
This sequence comes from Danio tinwini, assembly GCA_903798205.1. Lineage (NCBI taxonomy): Eukaryota > Metazoa > Chordata > Actinopteri > Cypriniformes > Danionidae > Danio > Danio tinwini. The sequence continues at coordinate 6,925 of CAIGQZ010031323.1, read as the reverse complement.
GGTTCGGACCAAAGCAATCAGTGTGGTGTGAAATCAGCCCAAAGACGGCAGAAAATGCTACAATGTATCATATATAGCCCTTGGTCCGGACCAAATAAAGCGAACTACAGATGTGAAAGCACCTTAAATGTATTGATATATTGAAAGATATGTTTAATTTTAAGCAGTAATTTGAGTTATGATATGTCATCATTTAATTTATGTATTTCATCTTGATAATTTATTTATTTGTTTTAATATTTATATATTTTTCATGATTTACTAATTCATTATTATTTTTATTTATTTTATGTATTTTCATAATTTATGATTTTCATAATAATAATAATTTTATTATTATTATTATTATTATTATTATTATTATTATTATTATTATTGTATTTTGTTTATTTATTCATTTATTATTTTATTGTTTGTTTTATTACTTATAATTTTCAATGAATTATTTACTAATTTATTATTTTTATTTATAATTAATAATTGCTTTTATTATTATGATTAATACTATTATTCATTGTATTAATTATTTATTTTATTCATTATTATTATTCACTTCTCTTTAGCATTGTTACAATTAGTTTGTTAGTGTTTTATAGTAGTGTGAATGTTAATATATGTGTAAAATAAATTATTATGAAATACAATTATTTATTCAAATGAAATATTAATCAATCAAGATTCAATAAGTTAATAAACAGATTCAATAAAAAATAACAAGTTCAGGACAAGGTCAATTTTAGTGAACAAAGACTAAAACTAAAGCTATCGTTAAAAAAACAAAACAAAAAAAACATTTACATTAACTCAATTAAAATCATAATAAAATCACCAAAAAACTAAATAAAAAACAAACAAAAACACAAAAACTAACTGAAACAAACAACAAACAATCCACAATATTTGCATTATTTGTTTTTTGTTTAAGTATGGAAGTCAATGGTTACAGGTTTCCAACATTGTTGTTTGAAAACACTCGAGGGTGAGTAAATACTGAGTAAATGTACATTTTTGTAACGTAACCTGTGCAAACACTAAACGTTACTCTGGTCGACACTAAGTGTTCTGTTAAACTACAATTACTAAAACGTAAACTAAATATTAATGAATGAAGGATTCATTGTAATTTACAGCATCCAAAATAAAAGTTTGTTTTGACATAATATATATGTGTGTGTATTATATATTTTCATTATGTATATGTGTTACACACCCTTAGTCAAAACAATGTTGCTACATAATAGATATGTACAATTATGTATAATATGTATCATATACATATATAATTTATATCTAAATACAAACATTTTCTTAAATGTATGCATGCATGTGTGTACTTATATACATAATAAATATAGACACATATTATGTTAAAACAAACTTTTCTTTTGGATGCTACTAATCATGATTCATTTTTGCCCAGCACTACTAAATATATATATATATATATATATATATAAAAACTAATTATAAATGTGTTAAAACTCACAAAACCGTCAAGGAAATGAACTAAAACTAAAGTGAAATTGATAACACATTTAAAAATAGTATTAAATTAAAAGCTAAAATGTAAAAATGTTTTTTTTCCCCTATTCTCGGTGCTCTGTGGGACTTTGTAAATGTGCAGCGGAGCTCAGGAAGGGCTGTCAAGATTGGGGCGCCAGACGAGGACGTATTAATCCTCCCTGCTGATTTGCTTCTTAATTGCACTGAGGGAAAAAATCACAGGTTTAATACCGCCTTGCTGTTTTGAGCACATTTCCATTTACATTGCGCCTGGCTTTCTTTTGATCGCTGCCGCTAACTTTTATGTATTTTGGTTTGTTTGTTTGTTTATTTTTGTATCTTCATATCCAGAAATTGTCTTAGTGGTCTTTGAGCTTCAGATTGTGAAACTGTGCCTACTTGCTAAAAATAGCAGTGACTCTCGATTTCTATGATATGTCCCCGTTATGTCAAGTAGCGTGGTGTAAAATATGATTAATACTCCGTTAAGCTTACTGTATCATACGTGAAACACGGATTTCTATAATATCTCAATTTTCCATGTTGAGTGAACATCTTCAGTGAAACATCTTGAATGGTATATTTAATAATCATATGCAGCTTCACAGATTGTATGCTGTCTTAAATAAATCACTAACTGAAATAGATGCGTGATACTTAAGAAGATTGTTAGAAAAATGGGAAAATTGTGTAAAGGGTGGATTATATTCCTTAGTTATTAAAATGTGTTTGTTTTAAATGTCTTTATAGGATAATTAAAAATAATATTCCCGCTATAAATATGACTGAACCTGCCCTTGTTGGATTCTAGAGAATCTATGGAGAATCTAATCGTTTAATTCTAATGTGAAGATAAAAACTTAGTTTCTTTTATTCATTCATTTTCCTTCAGCTTAGTTACTTATTTGTCAGGGGTCACCACAGTGGAATGAACCGCCAACTTATTCAAAATTTGTTTTACACAGCGGATGCCCTCCCATTACTGGGACACACCCATACACAGATGACTTTATTAATCAGTGATTTGAGTCATTCAGAGATGTATGGATGCAGTCCTCCAAGCTCATGATGGAGTCAGACACAATATTCATTCTGTTTCCACTGCAGCATGACTTTATATTCTATACTGGACATTATTGAAGGTTCAGTGATGAGACTTTAGTCTAAGCAGGGTCAGACCTTACTGTCATAATTAAATAATTAAGATCATATTTTATTTTGGTAAAATAACCGTAATCTAGAGGCTTTTGCCTGTCATATAAGCCACTTCTGACACCAAAGCATCAACTAGAAGTCAAGTTATTATTTGCTGTTCCTAAAACTTAGATTTTTGTCAGGTAGTGTAGGTTAATTTAGCCTAAATGTACAGCAAAAGTGGAGAATTATTGCATTTCAGTGACATTTTATAAGCAACAGTGCAAAAAAAAATGCATTTAGAAAGATAACAAGAGTTTATATCGACTTTAAAAATGCTTTACAGAAGCTAGTACCAAATAAGCATCCCACTGCTTACCGGTATCACGTTTGTCTTCAACATTTGATTGCATTTTAGCCAGATAACACAAACCTGTGGAGCAAATAAATAGCTTTCATGTAATAATCTAAAATGTCATCATTCACTTGCTACACAATCGCTGACATCTGCCACCAGAACTGAGGAAACATGAACCCGTGCAATGGAAAAAAACACATATAAATGGCAAACCTCCACAGCAACAAAAGAGGAAAGAGAGAGGCTTCAATAAATGATTACAGAGCAGTTGTAAACCGAGGCTGTGTGGGGGAAAAAAAAATCACGCTTCACTCTGAGTACCTAGGGCAATCTAAACTGTCTGTGAAAGAAAAAAAAATACAACAGAAGCTGGGAGACATATTCACAAATGTGTACAACATAATCGTTTAGACTGCAAGCCCAAATACACTCTCTCTGAGTTTAAATATTTGGTGGATATATAATTCATCAGCGGTCTGCGCAGGCAATCTTAAATTAGCTGACAGCTCTGAAACCAGCATAAAGAAGCTTTTAATGAACGAGCTCGGGAAAAAAATAAATAAATGAAAAGACGTTTTACAGCATTAGGTGTCACTTCAGAAGAACTTCCACTGAAACTACTTCAGAGATTTGTACTTGGCTAAATATAGAGAAGAGGGTCTTGAATACATTAGGCTTCCAGGAGGAGCTTGTCATTGTTTCTTTAAACGCGATTGTAGATTCAGCGCTTTTGACTTAACTATCGCTGACAGGATGTAGGAAAAAGTGGGATGAAAAATGTGCTTAACAGGAGCTGAGCACAAAATGATTTAATACATTACTGAAACAGCCTCCAGCGGTGGGCGACCAAAGTTAGCACCCTTGAGGGTTTTCATTCTGACAGTGTTTTGCCACGGGAAATCAACCAGAAAAAAAAGAGAGCGGAAAAAAAAAGCACTCAAGCAAATGAACAGTGACGTGACGTGATGTGACAGCTAACAATACTAATGGAGATTCTGATGTCATATTTAAACACTTTCTCCTCTATGGTGTTTGGTTATTTATTTATATTTATTGCAGCAAATGCATCACACTTGTTTGCTTCATGTAATGATGGGATTCTTAGTTTTAGATTTAATATTTACAGGTCATTTCACTTGATCATTCATTCATTCATTCCTACCCAAATGACCCTTCGCTAAGCCCCACCCTTCTTAGTTACTGTTGCTATGCCTGTCAAGCTTTTATGCCTGGCACGTCTATTACAACGTGTATGCGCTGATGTCAGACATTCCCAAGGTTATAATTAGTCATTTTTGGCGAACAGGTGAGATATCCGAGAGAGCCAGACAAAAAAGGACTGCAGTGTGCATTACAGGGGTATAATCACGACGTAATAGGCAACCGATTAGAAAATAATTCAATCAAAATTAAAGCTAGGTTAGCCTAGCCGCTTCATACACTAATCATCCAACAGCTTAGTTTATGCACAGCAGGAGAGGTGAAATTTAATCTAATAATAACTAATAAAACAGTGATTAATATTATTTATTTTTTTTTTTTTTGCTAAAAAGCCTGATAGACTATTGTTGTGCAATGAAATATAGCGTTACTAACCCACGAGGAAACATGCATGGACAGTGCTTCTACATCATTCATTCACAGATAGAACAGCCAGAAAGGGGAAATTGATGGATTTGCACCAAATATTAGCATCATTTATCTATAACAATGTACAGTAAGTTTCCTATACCTGTCAGTATGTTTGTGTGCTCTAAATTACAGAAAAACAGCTGCGGGTAACGTTAAAGTATACTGATCGCAAGTGCTCAGTTTGTGATCACATCTCTGTTTCGTTGTGTTGATTTGTAATTTCAAATATTCGTAGCTTGAAACAGATGGAAATATGACTGCTATTAGTATGACTACTCTGGCGAGGGCTTAAACGGAGCAGTGCTCATAATATCGAGCTGAAAAAAATAAAAAGACAGCTGTGAAACAGAACCTGCTTTGTATTTTTTGTAGGAAACACAGTTTAGATCGTTAGGGTAATGTGAGAGGTGTGTGAGTTATTGCCGTCGGTCTATCACTGAATGTGTCAGGAATATTGAATACAAAACCAACTTAACTCCACTCCTTTGGCGCCCCTCACACAGCTTGATCCAGCTGGCGTTTCTCCTCTTGGGTTTTAGGTTTTGAAAAGGGAAAAATATCCACCACCCTGTCCAAACTTTTAGGATACCGGGCGTCAGATTTGCACAATCCATATGCACAACACTTTGGCTTGTTTCCCTCGCTCGAAAGCTTGACAGAGCCCCTGCGGTTGCTAAGCCAAGGATTGGTGCGTGGCAGTTTTTGGGTGTGGCTTAGCGAAGGGTCAATTCACCTATACCGCATGTTTTTGGACTTGTGGGTATATATATATATATATATATAGATTAATCTCACTGTAATCTTGAAATTAATCTAGATTAAAATGGCTCATTTGAATTCTGCCGAAGGCATTCAGCATATGTGTGCTACCCAAATAATGACTAAAAGTAAGTCTTTAAGGATAGGTTTCTCAAGCCAGGTGGCGCATTAGACCAGGGGCTCATCTCCTGTTTCCAAAATGCATCACAAACTGCTTGAGGAACTGTTCTTCTGTGATAATTGGTGATGAAAATAAATGATGTTCAATAAGATGTACTTGTGTTTACTCACTGTTTATTCAGTTCAACATCAATGTTGAGCTGTAGGCCTACATAAGCTCCAAACAGCCATTGTGATGACCTTAATCTGACTAAAGTCAGAACTGAACTAAACAGAAATGAATGAAGACGTGGAGTATGCAGATATTAGTGGCATTATTGAAGGAAACACCAAGATCAAACTATTACCGTCATGCAGGACTTTTCACCATAATTTCAGACCTAAGATCTACAGACACGGCTGTCAGTAAAGGATCGCACACACACACACACATATATATACACACACACACATTGCGATATGCAGAAGTTTTTTCTTTCCATTTGGCATGCGTTATTAAATTCCATAACACTCTCACCAGTCCTTACTCCTTATTTGCGTCTAATACCCCAGTTTGTCACGGGGGCATGCATGAAATGTTCATGAGTGAATGTGAAACTGACAAACTGCAGGTAAAGTCACCCAAAATTACAGGGAACTCTTACATGAAAGCACTTCACGTAAACACCTTCATTATTGTCTATTAAGGCAAATAGCTAGATTACAGATGTCCATGTAGGCGTAGTCAGTAGTGTCTTCGAAGTAAGAGAAAGATCTAGAAGGGCATCTTGCTGATTTGATTGAGAAGGGCACTTTTTTGACTTTCATTCATCGTCATTCTTTTTAAAAAGCACCCGCTCCATTTTATTTGTATATGTTTTACTGGAATGCATAAACTCGAAAGGTTCTCTCTAGTGAACATATAAAAATCGTCATTATAATTTACTCGAATGCATGCCTCAATGTCTGGCACCCTCCTTAATGGGTGCTGGAGCGCCACACAGTTTGAAAACCCCTGAGCTAAGGGATGCTTTGTGTTTAGGTGGTACATGAGACTGGAAGAACTCCCACAGTAAACTAATTCTGCATTGCACAAGGTGCAAACAACCTTAGTTTTGTTGAGGGTTCCATTGGGAAGCTTCTTAAAAATAAATTTTCCCTGAAGCAAACCCGGAGGCTTCATAGCTGCATCCATGTTAGCATTTCACAATTGATATGGTCATTTCACAGTAGGAATACACACAGGTTCGAAGACTCGTTCTCGCCACCTACAGTGCAATTCGGCAAGGTATACATCCGCGCTAAAGTATCAAGATGAAAGTCATCATAGCTTGCATAGAATAGATCCAGCTCCCAAACCAACTTTGAGAATAGATTACCGGCCATATTTTTTAATCGCCCGATAAGAGTCTCGCGTTAACGCCGATAACTGCCCATATA